>CM040241.1:138117216-138317216 GCA_022545495.1 Chrysanthemum lavandulifolium | reverse complement strand
TTTTAATAAGCAAATCTTGTTTTATAGTTTTCTTAGGTTTCGTCATCATATAGGATTTTTAGAAAAGTTTCAGATTTTTCTATCTTTTAGTATTTATTATAATTATAAATAGTTAATAACTAATAAATAATTAGTAATAAATATTTAAAAGTCTAAAAATATATTTTCTGTTTTAAAATTAGTTTTATCATATTTTAGATTTTTCAAAGTTAAAATTTTATTTTTCCAAGTTTATTTTCTATTTTCTAGTATTTAAGTGTATTTTAAATAATTATTAATTAGTAATAATTAGATAAAAAGTGTGAAAAATATATTTTTAGTTTTAAAATTAGTTTTATAGTATTTTAGATTTTTCAGAATCATAAGTTTATTTTTCTAGCCTTATTTCCTATTTTCTTTTATTTTAGAGTATTTATTAAGTAGTTAAAATAGTTTTTAATTAATAATAATTAATTAAATAGTGTTAAAAATAATTTTCCTTTTCTAATAATTTTCTTTTATTTTTAGGATTCCAAAAATGTTATTTTCATATTTTTAGACCTTTTATTTCTTAGTTTTCATTCTTTTTATTTTGTGCGTATACGTAGTTTCTAAAACTTACGTTTACGTTTTTCTCATCTGATTGTTGTGCTTTCCAATTCTGTGTCCAATCCTATTCCAAATCAATCAAGTAGTGTAATAATTCTAATCATAACCTTTACGGATCACTATCCTTAGTGATCATTCTATCATCTGAGTTTGTGTTTAACACACCATCGAGTCTCCTGGGACTAAACGACCCGGAATTCAATCTATTCTCCGTGACTTCATTGAATTTGTGTACGAGCGCTTTAAGTCTTTTTGACTTGATTGTTTAGCACGGATCAAGTAGCATATGAATTGAACCCGTTTCGCCTCTAAAGTTGAATATATGGAGGCTATTTGTTTTCACCTTTACTCATTCAATTTTTTAATTCTTCAACCCTTCATTGCTTACCGATACTTCATAGCTAGAACCTTGTTGGGTTTATTCCAAGACTAGCTCACCTCATCCGCACTCTTCCCATATCTCATTTTTCTCCTTTTATCATCATACCTAAGAACTCTACACTTACTAGTGGATAGTCCTCGGTAGATCCCTCCGATTCGGGCGGATCATGGGAACAAATACCTAACCTTATCATCCTTATATCACCGTACATAAAGTAAAGTTGGTCGGTCTATTTGGTATTGTTCATCCGTCATTTGAACCAATTGAAAACCATTTGAAAATCAATCCGGATACTTGTGATATAGTATCAAAACATTTTGTACCGAATTGTTTTGATATTTTTAGAACAAGTGCTCCCCTCAACATGTGCACCAAATGTTTGAAATCGTTTTGCACACGGAGGCGAGAGGAAGAATTTACTTCTTTGATTACCATTTTCTAAAGATATCAACATCACTTCCACGATCAAATCAAGTAGATAAAGCATTTAGGAAGGATGAGGTTTTCATAAGTTTGCTCCCCTCAATATGTGCTTCTAGGTTTGAAAAGAGTTTTGCACATACTAGAGGAACTCGCACATTGAGATAAGTGATCACGCTTCAAATCATAGGTTTAAGATAGATGCTCCCCTCAACATGTGCATGGAAAATTTGAAATCGTTTGTCACATGTGGGAAGGAGAGCATGTACATCCTTATCAAACCATTTACCGAATTATCGTTTAAATCCAATTTAAATCACACATTCTCCCGGATCACAATTATCAAATCATTTGAGATTTGTGATCTCTTATAGATTTAAATTGATTTTGAAAGCTTTAAGGAGAATTGTGACTTGATTATGAAAGCGTTTTAATCGATAAGGATCGGATTTAAAACTTTAAACTCCATTGATAAAACATGCATGTATATCTTTTGAAAACAATTGAATGCCAAATAACTTTTTAATTTAATTGAAATCATTCTCCCCTCAATCAATGACATAGGTTGTTGATTGAGATTGATATTTTGACAAATAAGTCCAAATGATTATCAAAAATAGAGGCGAGTTATTTTTCAAAGCAGTTAGTTTTCAGCAGAGATAAATATTTATAGAATCGTAGCATGGAATTTTGAAAACATGATAAAGAATGACTCGTTCTTTCTTTGAAAGGCGGTTATCTGAAATGACAATAAACCATTGTTTCTCTTTCTCCCATATATATATATATATATATATATATATATATATATATATATATATATATATATATATATATATATATATATATTTTAAATAAGAATTGAACAACATCTAAAGTCCCGTGTCATTCTTTGAATGACAAACACAGAGACCGTAGATATTATCGAACCGAGAAAAACATAACAAATTGACAATATTTTTTGAGGATTTTTCAATTTTTCGATTTTTAAGGATTTTGAAGGTTTTATAATTTTCTATTTGTTTTGAAGGTTTTATAATTTTGTATTTTGTTTTCGAATAAATATTTACAAGAGATAAATTAGTTTAAGAAAAGATGAAATGAGTACCGAGATAAAGATATCGCTCAAAGACGTTGTGAAGAAAGGAATCAACATCTCTTAAACTTTAGCCACCAAAGCATTCGAGGCTTCTAAGAAAATCGTGCGGACATGAGCCTTCTCAATTTGAATCTTTGGTAGCTTCCCCCAACCGACAAACATCGAATAAAGACCATTTCCTAAGAAGTAGAGTTTAATACAAAGCGGTCTCATTGATTGAAGCTCAAGACCACGAAGAACACGAGAACACCAAAGTAACAAGTTGAAACATTGATCGTCTCGGTGGTTATCAAATCCGGATTAACTGACACGACCGATCACATGAACTCGTTGTGCATCCCCGATGTACACCTTACTCTTCAAGATTGACCGCTTGTCTATTTGGGAACAATATATCAACATCTTCATAAGATGTCGATAGGCGATCATCTCACGCCCAAATATTCTTCTCACATTTCTTCCAACCGAACATCAAGAAACAAAACAAAGGTCTCGAGACCACTTCCCCAAATAGTTGGAATAATATATCCTTCCCCAAATAGTTGGAATAATATATCCTTCCCAAAATGGTTTTGATACCTCGTAATCAAGAAACATAATATATCCATAAACTTGAAATCTTGTGAGAAGAACTCAAATAGCCCAAATGAATCTGTGAGAATCAATCTGCTACATAAACTCTCTCGACTATCTTTATCAACCCATATGTTGACAATTTGAAGTGACCATTTGTTGAAGAAAAACCGATATACCAAACTTGAAACCAAGTCGAATTCCCGCATTTGTGTCTTAAGCTTGCACTTAAAGATGGAAGAACGGTGTCGAGAATCTATGCTTCAAGCAAATCTCTAAGTACTCACACTCAAACAAAGTATGAGACATTAACACCTCTTGATATTATCCACATCGTCATCCGCATGTGACATCGAGTAAAACAACGTAACTCCTAATAGTGATAGTTAACGTGTCTTCAACCATCCACTCCATTGCCGGTAACTAGATAAACCAAGCCTTCAACTCAAATTCTTAAGCACGGGCAAGTTATCAAATAAGAACACGCCTTTGTGAAGGTCAACTTCAATCTCAAATAAGTGATAAATGATTAACTCAAGTAATCAACTTGTGTCAAATGTCCAACACGTGAATAAACATACAATCGGATGTACATTGACCCACTGAATGAACCGGCGCAAATGATTCCTCAACATCAATGCATTCTTCCTTAAGGTATACATGTAGAAACTGATTTGGAAGATTCACCAATGATGTTTTCGAGCGGATGAGGTAGTCATTTTCCTTAATGTTCATGTGGTTGATTTATAACGTGCACCATGAGAGGAATAATAATCCGTGAAGATTTGGCGTAGGAATACCAAAGAGCGGATCATTATTCAGTAGTGCAACTACAATATCATGATAGTCATTATCAACGCCTTGTGAGGTAACTGGAGATAAGGTTTCTTGAGAATTCTGAGAAGTACTTCTTAGATGGTGAACTAGTTTAGTCAGTAGGAACCGGAGCATGAGCTTCAGAAGCTAGATGATCAACATTCGTCGGAGGTTGGAAGTACTCATCAAACATATCTTTGAAAAATAATGAATCCCAGTTATCCTTAGTAAGTGAAGCATTAGGCGTTGGAGGAGAGTCATCAAAAATTAAGTCGTATGACCATTATTCAAACATCCATCATCATGTAGTATATTCAAACATCCATCATCATGTAGTATATTCACTCTTCTCCCCCTAAAAAATTGCATCCAAAGTTGCCATTTTTGATTTAACAAGTGAATAAGAAAAAGCCATTTGAACGTAGATCCATTTGATGACAGAATGAGCATGGGAGAAACATGAAGCTTGTTGATGAAGAGTGGCGTTGAGAATGATCATAAACATGAAGATTTCTCTTCTTACGAAGATAAAGCGCTCAAGCGCGTACACCTTTCTTTTCTTTGAGGAACGGGCCTCGAATAGATATCTGCAGACGCCATAATGATGAAGTACGAGGCTGGAATCGATTTGAACATACATCATTGTTAAGAGCCCAATCATATGTTTAGAGCCTTGAATCCAAATACCAAGGGACGATTTGTATGACCCGCTGGACAATGACGAAGACAGAGAATTGGAAACATTGGATCCCCACGTCGATGGGTTCCTTTTGGTTAGCACAAACAATCTTTGAATCGCCAGAAACCCTAGATGCAATGGCATTATCACTAGGAGTCGAACTAGTAGAAGCATCGGACTTAGTCAAATGACCTTTTGTGCTTAATGGGATTATTCTACCAATTGGCTTCCAAACCTTAACAGCACTATTCTAGGCATAGTGGATCTAGCTAAGGGGTAAGGTTTGCCATGCGTTAATATTCGACCGGTGGGCTTCCACCGAAATCCTACATTTGTAAACACATTCCCTGTAGGTTTCGTGATTGCTTAACTGCTTCGCTCTCGAAACTTTCTTAATCGGGTTATGAATCATAGACCTCGAAATAACACATCACATTTATCATGATTACCGAAGATAAACATTTTTACATGTTTTGCAGACAAAGATAAGGGCTCGAATTAATTTCGATAGCTTGGAGCTAATACTAGAACTAACACGATTCTTTTGTTCAAATCAAACTTCTTGTCCCTATGGTGTTCTTTAACTTCCTTATCATGATCACTTTTAGTTTGCGTAATCCTATCCTTCTTTGCATTGCTTCTAGGTTTGACCATGAACTTTAGTGTCAATATTAACATCTCAGAAGTAACGATGGGAACATTACATGGCTTCACTACTTTACGCATTCCCGGTCTAGAAGTCTTTGGGATCCGAAATTCTAGGAGGCACATCACAAAGTTGCTTGCTTGAATTTAGACATGGAACAAGGCATATCAAGGGTCACATGCTTGGCTTTAGGCATAGAACAAGGCACAACTATTCTATCTCGCCTATTGCTAGATTTCGGACTTGTGACAATTACATACTCTAAGAGTTCCCGAGATCGTTTGGCATCCATGCGAGCATAGGCTATAGTACTATCAAAAGGTTTTCTAATCTTTCATCTTCAACAATCTCACGAAGACCCTTCAAACTTTCCTTAAGGTATGAGAGATATGCTTTATGTGCAAGTTCATTATTCCTAATGGGCGGGGAATATATAACATATCGATAGCATATTTATCACAAGCGAAACCTTAGGAGCAGTATTTGTAATTGGGGATTGGCAACTTTCCTTTCACCTCACGCTTTAGATTCTCAATATCGTTAAGTAAAGAAGTTATCTTTTCAATTTGTTTATCATGATTAACTTTAAATGAATCACATAACTCTTTGTTTTGATCATTAACCTTTGAAATTTCACTTTAAAACAATCATTTTCCTTTTGCAAGTTATCAATTATGTTTTGAAGTTGGAAATTCGAGAATCTAAAGGTGGAGGCATATGGGAGCGATCACATCCTTCTTTTCACCTTTAGTTGTGAAATTTGGGCTTTCAATCTTTTGATCGTGTTATAATGAGCTCGAATTTGTTCATCACGTTTGCTAATTTCAAAAGCGCATCAAACTCGGGAGCATCGGAGGATGTCTTGATATTTGAGGTTTTAACATTTTCTTTGAGATGTTGATGTTTTAATTGCAAAGCAAGATGTTCAACTTCTAATTTAGAATAATTTTGACCAAGTTATCATGATCATCCTGCTCTATTTTCTCATGCAATTTTGAATTTGTTGTTTCAAGCTCAATGACACGATCATGGGAGACTTTCGAGCAACAGATAATTCATGAAATTGAGAAGCATTAATGGAACAATTTGTAGTAGTGAAAACACATCTTGAGCAATACATTCGTAAATCGATTCTCATTCGGTGTATGCAAGTTCTTCCTCTCAATCTCATTATATTTTAGTGCTCGCTCATAGTCACTAACCTCAACTATCATTGCATCAAATTCCTTTTCCATTCCCTTAATATCAGTATCTATCCCTTTTAAGACTCTCAAAGTGATCTTTTAGAAGTTTAAAGAAGGGCATGACCTCGATTAAATAACATTCTTCGTTTGCTCAAACCCCTTTCTCCTTGATTATACCACTGGGTGTGATCCTTTTCTTGCAAGTTTTCTCAAAATCAACAAATAGTTGAAAGATAACATATTGGCTAATTAAGGTCTTGCTTTTAGTGGCAATTGTTCTAGGAACAAGATGCATTGGTGTATTAGGAGGATACACGTCGCTCTAGGCATTTTCCAAAGGGAAGGTTTGTTTCAACAATATTTTCGACTTTACCTTATCTAAATCCATTTTCCGAAAACTTGTTCGGAGTCAACAATGTTTGAGGCTTAAACATGTTCAAGGAGATCCAATTCTCCTTTTTGTAGTCATGGGGAGTGATAATTACTTTCTTCTCTTTGCATTTAGGATCATTTAGTTTCTTATTCATCTTCTCCTAGTGATTTCATCTAATTTCTTATCTTCCTCTCGTGCACTCGAGCAACTAGGTTTTTGTCTAGGTTTAAGAATCTCATTGCCATCATAGATCACATTTTGAGTCGCTTTTGCTATCTTCCGCACTTAGGGTTGGGTTTATCTATAATGGGAACACTATGCTTATCGCTTAGAACTCTATGCTTAGTGATCATGTGAAGCGATCGAATGGTGTTCCCTTGTATGTACAACTTGTTTTCAAGTTTGTTTTCAAAGTTTTCAGTTAGAAAATATTTCAAGAGTTTTGATTCCTTTGCATTAAATTCTTGCTTAAGCATTTTCACATTTTCCAAGTTCTTGTTTTTGTTTAGCGCTTTTAGAAAGCTTTTCTTGCAAGGAATTTAACTCTTGTTTGAATACTTCTTCTAAAATTACTTTTCTAATGATTGTACGCACTTGGTCATCCATTTCACCTCACGAGTGGTCAACTCAAATTTTGCACGTTGTTCATAAATAGCAACACGTTCTTTATAGGCATTTAGTTCGAAATTACGTAATCATCAAAGCACATGCGGTATATTCATCAAAACATAGTCATTGTTGATGTAGAAGATGCATCACTTGGTACAACTTCACTTTCACTTTGTTTCACATATTGATCATATGGGACAACATTGATATTACCCATATTTTCAATATTTGATTCAATAGTTTCGATTGATTGTACTTTGTCATACGTCTTTTGCACATCAACATCATCGCACGCTTTAATACCTCCGAGATGAGTTTGTCTTTGGATGGGCCAACTTGTGGTGACGAAGAGACCTTGGGAGAAACCATTGGAGAAATGCTAGCCATAAAAGTGTGTGTGCAGAGGTCCATCATCCACATCGTAGTCGTATGCATCACAATCGGCGACTTGAAAGGCATTATGATGATTGTGACCTATCTCCGAATAGGTCGCTCATCCACATCTCGCATCATAGGTTTTGGCATTGCCCTCAAGAAGAAACAACAATTCCTCTTCATCCAAAGCGGCACCATTATCCCGAGCTTGTACAAGCAACATCTTATCTCTGAAGTAATCAACATTCGTGGACGTTTTGAAGATGTGCGGTTCCTTGCAATGTGTCCCTCACCACCACAGCTTATAACATTTGATCGGCTTAGCTTGACCTTGATTACCATTCCTTCCTCGATTCGATTACCAACATAACCTCTACCACTCCACCTCTTCCCCGATCATACTGTGTCTTTCCCGAATCGGTTGCACCACGATCCTCCCATCTTTAACAAGAGCTTGATTGTGTGGGTTAGATGTTTATTCGAGGTTGTTGTTGGTTTGTGGGAGAATTCATGTTTTGACTAATCGGAAGAGCTAGTTGATTAATGATGTTACCCACGTGTGCATCATCATCGCCTTGTTTGAACATAGGATCGAGAATGAGTTTGTGATTACCATTACCCATGGTTATGACTTGTGAAGCTTTGGTTGTGATTCCGATGTTTGAGTAGAAGCGGTTGAGTCATTAGATGAGCTTGTCTCTCCCCGATTGTTTTTGAACCGATTAAGAATCATTTTTCAAACATAGCATGTCTCTCATTATGAAGGAGGAAGGCATAGAGTTGTTCATAGTTTGTATTCTTCAATCCTTTAGTGAGCTTCACAGAGGTGACAAACTTGTGCCATTCGGGATTCATGTTGTTCACAAATTTTGAGTTCGGTGAATGTTAGGCATAGTCATTCGATGTTCCTCATATCATTCACCGACTTATGAAATCTCACATAGTACTCATAGACACTCTCATCCGGTTTCATCTTGAAGTGTTCAAATTCGTCATAGAGTTGTGATTCTCTGTCTTCCATAGTTAATTCGAACCGAGAGAAGCATCTTGACATTATCCCATACCGCCTTTGCTTGTGTTGTGATTGATCGACTTGTAGATGTCTTTTGGAAGACCTTGAAGAACAATGTTAGAAGCCCGATATCAAGATCGAATCTCTTTTCTCCTTATCATCAAGCTCATCATACATCTTTGGTCCATCCATTCCGTAAATCGAGTTCCATCTTCAAGATGTCAAGTACATCTCTAGTAGTCTCAACTCGGTAAGGTCCTTCATCAATGGATTTGAGAATGTTGACCCCATTTTCTTTTCCAAGATAGTACAATCTGATTCGTTGAGCCCAAGAGTCATAGTCGATTCTGTCAAGCATGGGTGGGCGAGTATCTCGAACCACCGCTTGAACATCCTCAAAGAATAGTGGAGATGATAGTAGGAACGTTTGTAGACATGTTTCAATCTCTACGGATTTTACAATTCTTTGATTAAACCGGAAATTGATTCTTTCACGGAATTTTACTAAACCAAAAGAACAACCGTAAGAATGTATCACCAAGAAGTAACAAGCCTAAATGAATAAGTACCTAACCACACAACTCGCTTAATTAACAACTAGCTTAAGTAATCAACTCGCTTAATAGCCAAGTCGCATCAAGATCAACTCATAACACGGTCAACTCGCAATGAATCAAGTCGCTAAATAGCCAACTCGCTTTAGTATCAACTCGCAACACAATCAACTCGCTTGAACACTAAGTAAGCTTAAAGAAACTTGCTAGCGTTACAACTCGCTAAATAGCTAAGTCGCTTTAGATCTCAAGTCGCTTAAAGAAATAACTCGCTTAGAACCCAAGTCGCATAAGTATCAACTCGCTAAGCATTAAGTCGCATGTACCAACTCGCATTAAATAACAAAGCAACACGCTTTGAAGAAACACAAGTCCGAGACTCAACTCGCTTAGTCCTTTTTCACAAATAACCACTTTATCAATCCAAAACAACCAAACCACAATGATTTAAGCCTTCCAATTCAAAACATAAACACTTAAGATGATCCTAAACACAAAAGTACAAGCAAAATTCAAACTTTACCACTAGAATTTGTCCAATGAATCAAACTCTCCTAAACCCTTAATACACCAAAACCTTATGAAATCCACCAAAACAAAGAGCATGAAAGATGAGTGATCAAACCATGGCTCTCGATACCAATTCTAGGATATTGGATTTCACAAACACACTAAACCATGATCAAAGTAGGCGTATAAGTATGTTAGAGAGAAAGTTCTAGTGAGAGAAAGGAAGAGAGTTGGGAACTATAGTGAGAAAGAAAATATTATTATGAGCTCTAACTCTCTACCTTGGGAGGTAGAGTATTTATAGTCTTACATAAACGCCACACAACGGGCATGGATCGTGGCATACAGCTGGGTAAAGACCCGTCCGTCCTCCATGGTGTTACATAACTAAATACTACTTAGCTTGAAATAACTACGACTACGAGCTTTCTAACGATTACATATACTTGAGGTGACCGACTCTTTAATACCTGGAATTTCTAATTCCTAACATTGTTGAAGAGCATGTTGAGAAAATCCATGAATCTAAACTCACTTTGCAACATGAAGACAAGATTTCAACTTTAGTGTTGGAAACAACAAATCAAGTTGGTCTTGAAGACTTGTAAAGAAGACGAAACGGGTTTTAGCAATAATGAAGATGATTGTGAGATAAGCATCGATTTCGAAGGCATCAAGGATTTAAAGAGTGATTTTGATTACGGGTTAAATTTAAATATGAGTATCGCACATCCAATAAGGTTTTCAATGGTAAACAAAGAAGTTAATTTTATTGCAATTGAATACTTGATGATCGTTGATAAGGAGTTCATAACTCGATGTTTTAAGTCATATGTGGATCAATGAGAGTGTGGTAGATATGTCAAAAAATATGAAAGTACTCGAGTTAATGTGAAGCGCAAATCTACTAAAGACAAGGTTTGTCGTGAGAAGGTGTTCGAGGTAGATGAAACCCTTGACAATGGGAACTCGAGGTAAGTTCTTCTAAAGTGATGGGGAATGATGAGGACGTTACTCGTAATATGAGTAAGGGTACTGCTAAACATATTAAGGTTACTTGAGTTTGTGTTGTTACTTTCAAGTAATCATACCACTAGAGATAAATAACCCTAATTCTAAACATACTGAGGTTATACGTTGTTTGTGTCATGACTTTTGAAGTAACCCTGTTGGGTTTTATTTGGGGCATGACTTTTTTTTCTTTGTTTTCGTTTGTTCTAGAATCTCTAGGTTATCTTGTTCTACAAGTTTTAATACCTATAAATATAGGGTTTAGGTTTTATTGTAATGCATCTTTTGATCATTGATTATTAATAAACTTTGTGATTTAAGAGTTTATCTCTTCTTTGGGTTTTATTCCCACAAGGTGCGCCTTATTTATCACCCTTGGATTAGGGTTTATCTAAATACGATTTCGCGCGTTCTGCGTTAGTTTCAGATATTAAGAAGAAGTTATGCTTCACATAGATCTATGATGTTAAGTCTCTTGTGGTTTTGTTCTTTGAACGAATCTTTGAATTGATAAGAGTTGACCGAGATTTTTGTATTTTCTTTTCTTTTCTGATTTTGAATAAATGAGAGACTTTAGGTTGTTTTGCTATAGTTGTAGATGTATTTGTTGTTTTTGTGGAGATGGGGATGTTGTTGAATGTGAGGAGGTTGGGATGAATTTGTTATAGTTTTTTGGTTGATGTTTGGTATATATAATGTAGTTTCTGTTGGAGTTTTTGAATCATAACACTTGTATAAACAAGTAAACATCATTAAAGCATGCAATGGAAGCAAGGATCAAATACTTGCAATTAGTTAGCCGAATATAAAATAATATGCGCACCTTTTGCGATTCCTAGCGAAACAAGGAATTGATAAACAAGAACCAATAAACCCTAGTAAATTAGGCTTTAATATATTTGACTACACCTTAGTCGAATGGGGAAAAATTCATAAATACAAGTGTATTTGTCCTTCGTTCTTGTACACACGTATTACTAATGATTCAATGAGAAAATCTAGG
Organism: Chrysanthemum lavandulifolium; assembly: GCA_022545495.1. NCBI lineage: Eukaryota > Viridiplantae > Streptophyta > Magnoliopsida > Asterales > Asteraceae > Chrysanthemum > Chrysanthemum lavandulifolium. The sequence goes on along the minus strand of CM040241.1, from coordinate 138,305,382 downwards.
TTCTTGATCACAAACTAACCAAACACTTTTGTTTTGAGCTTAGAAACTTGATCCTTAAAGGATTAGGGTGGAAACCGATCGGCTAGCTCAAAAGGAGAGGAGAGAGAAGAGAAATTAGGTTTGCAAGGAACTAAGATTAGTTTAGAATGAATACAAGGGCTTGTATTTATACTATAACAATCTTGGTAGCCAAGTTAGGGTAGGAAACCCCTACTCCTTCTATTCGACCGATTATAGGAATCCCTAAAGGATTCTAGAACCTTCCCGACCTTTAATTTCATCTCTAGTCCATTAAGTTAACATTTAATGTTCGTTAATCAATAATCGTTACATAATAACATCCGTTAAAGCATTTATTTGTGAAATTAATAATTAACCATAACGTTTTATATTAATTATCAAAACATTGAATCGTATATGTAAAGTGTGCAATCCTGAAGTCTCGCGTTCGAATCCGGTCATACACATATTAATTTATACCCATAAAACTAACAGCTACCACTTGGATATACCTTAATATAGTAATGACATTGGTTAGTCTAGCATAACAACCCAATGCCCCCAAAATGACCCTGAGTGTGGTTTCCTGGTAACCCTTTTGATGAATCATCGTCATAATTATCCTTTTGTTTCTAATACTACGTTAATATGGATATAGATCTAAGTCATTCCCTAATTAACTATTATGTTTCTCATTATTTATGATTGAGCAAGATTACCAAAGAACATATTCAAGATAAATCTTGGGCATGGCCATGCAAACATTACGAGAGTGCCCAACAAAGATTAAACTTCAAAACAAATTTGAAGGAACAAATTATTTCTTGATTACAAGCAAAACTCATGAACTTTGCATCACTTCGAAAATAGCCCATATAACTATCGCCACGGATAGCGTTAGACTATCTTACAAAAAATGAGCTACATCTATGATAGTTATCGGTATCTTAAGTCGAGGATAAATATTCATGATTTACTTTAATGACAAGGATCCATAAAGTACAATCATACGGTTGGGATTTGTCCTATATTCAATTCATTGAATATCATGTGAATTTGAATGTCCACGCATCAATATATATATATAGAATCTAGATCAAGAAGATCATACTTAAACTTGTTAAAATGAGATCGAACTAAAATTTGACAAGAGATACTCTCCTTACAATAAAAATAATTTTTTATTTACTACAACTAAAATTGTTAAAGTTTCGATAGATTTCTTTTTAAAATTCTGAAACCTAGGTGATACACTTTGATTAGTAGTTTAATGTGTATCGGGTTTTTGTATGTGTATCGTGTTTTGGAATATTTATTAGTGTAATGTATATCGGATGTATCACTAATCCAAACTCATGTATCATTTGGTTATTAGTTGCTAAAATGTTAATTTGTATTACAATATTATTTTTTGTGTATGATTGCTAAAATTGTTATTTATAAATGTTTTAGTGGTTTTTAGATTTGATCTTATTTTTATAACTTTAAGCTTGATCTCACATTAACCATCCCCTATATATATATATATATATATATATATATATATATATCAAAACTCATAATTGTCTTAACTCATTGATATTCCCATATCATTGATTGACAACGGACTATTTAAAATAACATAAGTTATTTCATGGATTTAAACATGCAAATATAGGATACAATATTATAAATGAAAATAAATATAACAAAATATTTTATTTCATTAAGATAATAATTGTTAATAACATCCTTTATCCATTTACATAACCACAAATCTACATGAAACTACTAGCTAAACGAAGTCCAATGCCATTGGCATGTTGAGTGAGCTTTTCTCTAGGTAAAGCCTTCAGAATGGGTCACTAGATTGTCATCTGTGAACTTTGAGTAGATTAATTTCACCTATTCCGACTTGTTCTCGAACATAGTGATATCATCGAGGAAAATGTCTAGCGCCCTTCATGACTCCAGGTTCATTGGCGAATGTAATTGCAGCAGAATTGTCATAATACATATTAATAGGTAAATCAATTGACGACATAATTCTAGCCCCAAAATGAATTTCCTAATCTAAACAGCTTCCATCGCAGCTTCTAAAGCAGCTATTTACTCAGCTTCTATTGCAGATATGGTAATTGTACTCTACTTCTTGTTCTTCCAGTCTACTGCTCCTCTATTAATGACAAAGAAATAACCGTATGAGACTTCGTATCATCTTTATCACATTGTCAGGATGCATCGCAGAAACCTGTAACATCAAATTCTGCATCTGGATTTCCCCCATACACTAAAAACATTTCTTTTGTATTCCTCAAATACTTAAGAATTTTCTTAACAGCATGCCAGTGGAGTCCACTTGGGTTTTGTTGATATCGAATGGTGATATTTTGTGCAAACGCCACATCTAGCCTTGTGCATCTCATTGCATACATGATAGATCCCACAGCTGAAGCATAAGGGACTCTACTCATCTTTTTCACCTCATCAGGTGTTGATGCACATAGTTTGCTACTTAAGCCATGTTCTACTTGCATTGGAAAATATCTTTTCTTGGAATTTTTCATATTGAATCTCTTCAATAATTTATCAATGTAAGCAATTTAGCTTAAACCAATCAACCGCTTTGATCTATCTCTGTAGATCTTGATTCCAAGGATGTATGTTGCTTCGATAACGCTACACTCGTCTCGGGGTCAAAGGAACTTCCTTTTCTTCGAGCAAGTTTTATAACACCCTAGGCAAAGAACCTAATCGTTGTAGTGTAGTATTAGGGTAAGCCACGGGTATTGATATCGTTCTCTGGGAATAGGAATGCTAGTAAGAAGTTACTACGCTAAGGTTGGGGTTGAGGAAGATTATTTTTTTATCTTTTATGTTTTAGGAAATGGAAGGTACGAATCTCAAGGTTTGGATTTGGGGTTGGTATTTCACCGATTACTCTACTTGTCTAATTATCTAATCTAAGGTGAGGGTAGTCTATGTCTAATTATTGTGTGCTCGTATGATGGTTTAAAGATGTGTTTACTTAGATTTTATTACTCCTTAATTATCTCCTATTGATGGTTGAATTGTCACGTCCTTATTCTTAATCGCGTTGTGTGTCTAAAGTCGTAGGGTATGCATTTGTCCCTAACTCTTTGAACTTACCAAAGGGTCTCGTCTACAAAAACCTCTAGGTATTATAAACTCTAACTCTAAGGCACTCTTTGTATGGTTTAGCCTACAACCGCTCTAAGTGTTATAGTCCAAGGTTCACAAAGATTAATCAAGCATTAATTACACAACGAATGACCTATCGCATTACTAGATCATTAACAATTAAGATAAGAGACAACCAATCAATATTCAATAATTAAGTTTCATATTCCTAAGCAAACACACAAGTAAATTAGTCGGACATGGAGAACATGCAAGCATACACACAATTAATTGAAGACATAATTGAATTAATAAAGCAAAACACTTATCTTGATGTAAGATAGGGTTTAGAACCTAAAATACTTGTATAAGACAGCCTTGGTTCGGTTTAGGTTTTACTCCAAAAGACTACCACTAAAACCGAAAAATTCGGATTCTATATATAATATTACAATTGCGACGGCGTCACCTTATGATTTGTGACGCCGCCGGTCGCCGTCATTAGGGTTTCATCTTGGCCACGTTAGTCTTGCGACGGCGTCACCTTGTGATTGTGACGTCGTTCCCTTGGTCTCGGCGCGTCGGATCAAATCTAGGCCGCCCGAGTTGCGACGGCCTACCCTTTTAAAGCCCCGACACCGTCACTTGAAAATAAGCAATTTGGCTCTTGTGTGTCGTCATAGAAGTGCTCCGACGGCGTCATAGCTTAAGCGTGACGCCTGTCCCCTTGTACTTCAAAGCGGTTTGAGTGTCTCGATTCTTGACTTTGGCCATTTTCTTCAGATATCCGCCTTTTCGTCCAAATAAGTGCCATTCCAGCAATTTGCCTTTAAGAGACCTAAAAGTGAAAAGGAACGATATTAAGTAATAATGGATACAAAAGTGATCAAATAAGGGCTTAAACGACCCTCAAAAGGTACATTTTAAAACCTTATCAAATATCCCTACACTTGGTATTTGCTTGTCCTCAAGCAAATGTGCTTTTAGCCAATTAATTTATAAGTTAGGGGTCATGAAGCATTGGTTTAAAACAGTCCACAACACATATAAGCCCAAGAAAGTCATAACAAGCACGGAAATTACATACTAGCACCTCACATGGGGTGTTTGGATACTCTCATCTCTCGGGTGTATATGAAATATAACAAGTTGGAAATGGAAGAACACTCATTAACCGGTCCTAGTACATAGATTACCATAGGCTTGAGAATAGATCAAACCTCCATCGCTTTGGTGTAAGCACCTAGGAAAGACTATCAAAGAGGTCTTTAAAGGGTTGTAACGTTAGGCTTACGGTAGGGAAACAAAGGGTTTGGTGGGATAGGCTATTTAGTGGTGGCAAGTCAAAAATCTCTATGTTACAAGCATACGAAGAATGGCGTTGCTAAGCCAAGACTCGACACTCTAAACTCTATATAACTGAAACAAACAAACATAAATTAAAAGGATAGATGTAGGATGGTAGCCCGTATGTTTTTTCTTTTTTTTTTTCTCTTTTTCTATTTTTTTTCGATTTTTTTTCATACACTTTTACTCTACCATCCTCTACGGTAACATAAAAATGATAGGGATTTAAAGCACATCCCTACACTTGAGTTTTATTACTCTAACACTAATTTGACCCAATTGAAAGATCAAAACACTTGGGGTACGTTATTACGCAAATAAGGGAATTTAACGTTCCTTCGGTCATTAAATTTTAACGCTTCCCATGAGTCCCAATCGTCCCAAAACGTGTACAAAGGATATGACTCTACTTAGCAACTCATGCAAGCAACTAGATAATTGAACTAAGGGTTTCGGTGATAACAATAATGCACTAAAAGTGAGTGCATACAGGGGTAGGCTAAAGCGATTTGGGTGTACATTTGGGTGTGGGGTGTAAACAATGCTCTTCATTGATATTCCGAAAACCAAACATCACGAGAACCGCGAAAAGGATAGGCTCGAGGGGTTAACTAGGGTATCGTGTACTAAAGATGAGTACAACGCAAAGGGTGTGGGGAATTACTCAACCGATGTGGAAGAAGTAATTATATTACGGGTATCAAATAAGGGTTATCCTAATGCCTCTTATCATTTAGTTATTCCTAACTATACAAGTGTAGTCTTACTAGCGATCTCGGGATGTATCACAAAACAAGTTCTAGAATCTAATATACTACCGGTTCACACTCTACGCATTAAAGATGAATGCTTTAATTCCTGCTAATCTAATGGCGATCCTCACATTTTGGGTGGAATTTAGGTGGTAAAGGGTTTTTGTGCTAATCATGTAACTTCCTATCCGTGAGACGCTTTTGTTAAGACTAATGGCCCACTCCTATATGTCATCAAAAATTTTAAATTTGGTGCCAAAATTACCCTAACCGACATTTTCTCATGGTTTATTACACAAATACAATTGGACAAAGCAAATAATCAAGGATAAGCATAGTTTCAAAGTTCCGCTTTATTTTCCTCCCTACATTTTAAACCGAACATTGTCCCCAATGTTCCTCGAAAGTATCAAAGTTATGATAATAGAAGGTAATAAAAACGAAAGAAACTAATACTCCCCGATTAGCTCGGTAGGATCCGTATGTGAAGTAGTGGTTAAATTCTTTCCAAGAAGAATGTATGCGTGAAAAGCTCCTTCCAATCTTATGTAACTTCTTCTTGATAAATTAAACTCGTTGTAACATATTGGATTTCATAAACACATAACAAACAATAATATGGTCGAATTATTTAGAGGTTTTAGAGAGAGAAGTGGGAGCCTTTCTAGAGAGAAAGTGAAAGAAAACATAAGGTTAGATTAAGATGAATGAGGTCCGACCTCTACCTTGGGAGGTAGAGGTATATATAGTTACAAACTAAACGTCCTCCTTCGGACCGTGGATCGTGCATACAAAGGGTAAAGACCGTCCTTCCTCCACGGTGTTGCTCTAAACTAAATAACTAACTAATAAAACAAGAATAACGATATGTTCACGAGCTAACTTATGCTAGATTATATTTGGGGTGACCGACTCTTCACTATGGAATTTCTAATTCCTAACAATCTCCCCAAGGGAGGTCACCCCATATTTTACATTTCAATCCTAGCATTCTATTTAATCTTCAGTCTTGAGCTCAGTAGACATTAATTCTTCAACATCTGCATCTTTGTGCTTTTGTAGTGCAACTTCAAAGTTCGCATTGAATTGTACTTTCAGTGGAGGTCTTTGAACTGATCCACATCTTTGATGATCTTCGAGCTTTCTTAGAGATCATCAGCCACAGTTACTCTCTGGATCACCCTTAGTCGTGTTGCCATCATGTTGAGTTGTGACTTTCGGACCGACATGCTCACACTTTGAATCATGACATCTTTCCATCGTAGTAGCGAAACCTTCATCGGTTCATGATATTTGCAGCAGAAGCGAAGCATAGTATACAAATATCGAACCGAGTTATATAGATATGCACCACCATGATTTCTTCAATTAAGTGTGGATGTCATGAGCATGCGGCTTTGGATTGATCGCACACTCGATCACCGCAATCATCCAAATGTACCTACAAACAACAGCTAGTAATAAAACACACGAAAGTGTCTTTGATCACTTTCGTTGAATTGAGGTACACGCCCACGGTTCCCGCTGATCGATACAAGTCTTGCCTATGATCGTAGGATTCTAAGAATCTCCTTGACAGGGTTTCGCATTGTTCTAGCCGTTTCTCAAACCGAACGCCTCAAAGAAGACAACACGGAGTGAGTGAACCAAATAATTGAGATTCAACGATTGATGAAAATTGATTTGAAAACAATCGCGTATTGCTTAGAATAAAGAGTTTTGCAATACGACGAAGGTTTTATGAGAAAGATCAATTTTCAATATAAACACTTTTGTATTTGAAAATAGTACCCAATCGACGTGCTAGCGAAAAGAAGAGATTCGCACATCGAACGGTTTTTCTAAAAGTATTTTTCAATCAGAGATACTTTTGAATTTGAAAACATAAGTACACATTCGACGTGCTAGAGAAAAAAAGGTTTGCACATCGAACGGTTTTCCAAAAGTATTCGTCAATTCCATTCTCGGACCAAGGTTGATTCATGAGTGAATCGCCCATCGTTCTATCCAGTTGTCACAAGTTTGATCTTTTGAAAAGATCTCACATGTCACCCACCAAGAGCTTGTTAGATGTTGGCTCTAGAAGGATTTCCATCTTCATCGTGAGTAATTTTACATACCACTCGGATGTTCGCAAAACCACAAGGATAATCGTGGGACTCTCAATATATTCTTACTTTCCACATTGTGTGAAACAGCAAGTCATCATTAATTTTGTGTCCTAACGAGATATTGTGGATGATCTCTTGGCTCTAGACTCGATAGTGCACATTTGGTTCTGTGTTGGAGACTAGGGAGAGGTCTCCTTCTTCAATATCAACAATCTCTAAGAGAAAGTCGATAGATAATGTCGGTTCCCGTGAGAATGAAACAAGCCCTTTTAAGAGGAACTTGAGTAGTTTGGGAAGTTTAGTGCGATCGTCCACTGGTCCATGACGCCTTGTCTTCAATACCGCTACCTTAGTAACCACCAAGAGTAGCATATGTATTGAACCCGTTCTTCGCCTAAGGTTGAATTGATGGAGGCTATTTCTTTTCACCCTTTTCTCATTCATTTCTTTTTCATTCTTCAACCCTTCAAGCTTACCGAGACTTCATTACTAGAACCTTGTTGGGTTTATTCCAAAGACTAGCTGTCTCATCCGCACTCTTCCCATTTCTCATTTTTCTCCTTTTTTCAATATACCTAAGGACTCTACACTATCTAGTGGATTGTCCTCGGTAGATCCTCCGACTCAAGCGGGATCGTGGGAACTAATACCTAACCTAACCATCCTTATAACACCATGCATAAAGTAAAATGGTCGGTCTTTTGGTACGTTCATTCTTCCGTGAAACCAATTGAAAATCATTTGGAAAAACAATCAAGGTACTTGTGATACAAGATCAAAGCATTTTGTACCCTAATAGTTTTGATCATTTAGAAAACCTCCCCTCAACATGTGCGTATGATTTAGAAATTGTTTAGCACAAGGAGGCAAGAGGACTTTGAAATATTTTCTTTGATCACAATTTTCATACGAAAAGCCATTTGATTTTCATGGTAAAATTCTCCCTCAATATGTGCATAGTATATTTAACATCAATTTTATCACATAGAGGCAAGAGTTCTTTTGAAGCACATCCACGATTACAAAAGCCATTAAGAAAACCATTTGAAAACATAATCAAGGTACTTTATAATCTCTTTAAAAACTTTTGTACTCGATGGTTTTGTTCCCCTCAATATGTGCTTCGAGATTCGAAAGCGTTTAGCACATATGAGAGCAAATGACACAATCAATCAAACGATCAACTTTTATCAAATTTCATTATTAAATCACAAATTCTCCCGATCAAAAATATCAAACCTTTGAGATTTTGGATCCCAAGTGACTTAATAAGGTTTAGAAACATGGGAGAATATGTGGCTAGTTTAAATACTCATCATGTTTTGGATAAATCCTCCTCCTCAACATGTGCATTGTATATTTGAAATCGTTTGGCACATGGAGGGGAGTGCCTATAAAGGACTAAAACCGATTCCATTAAAACATATTTGAGATTTAAATCACGATCTCTCCTTGATAAAAATTTCAAACCTTTTGAGATTTGTGATCCCAATTGATTTAAATCATTTAAAACATTTTGGGAAAGACGTGGCTTGATTTAACTTTGAAAAATGATGATAAGGACCAACTCTAGACATTAAAGATTGTTAGTGTCGTATGATAGTTTTTAAACGATCTTTAAGTAAAATAAAACAGTTTCACAATCAAACAAGAATGAAAAAATTTCATTTTGTAAGATCTTTGAGTTTTAAAGAAAATCATACCATGACATAACATTAAATCTTTAGATCACCACTTTATTTCGTATAATCCGGACTTTTATAAGCAATATTGTTTGAAAATATTTTATTCAAAATCACTCTCCCCTCAAACCATGACGTAGTCGATGATTGAGTGACTTAAGTTTGATAAAATGAAGTCCGTGATTTTCAAAATTTAGTCCAATATATTTTCAAAACAATATTTTTCCATTTTCAAAACAATATTTTCAAAGTTTTAGAAAATGGTATCATCACGATTATCCCAGCACAAAGATATGTTAGGTGGTTGAGAAGCTTCTGTTGTTGCTGTAGGGCTTGGAAGAAAAACCGTCTGCATATGCAGTGAGACTTCTTCTTATGTTGCATTTTGAATGCCAACTGAGGTCCAATTTAAGCTCCGTTTCTTCAATCACTTAGAAGAAAACCATCTGCTGATGCAGTGAGACCTCTTACGTTGCATTTATGCCAACTCTCCATTGAAGTCCAATTAAGCTCCGTTTCTTCATTTGTCAACCCAAGATATCGTTACCCTTTCCTTTCGGCATCCAATCATCTTCAATTGTGGGATCCGGATCGGGAACATTCTTATAACCAATATACCATGTCGTTAGTGAACACACATACAAATATATGGTGGTCGACATCACCCAAACAACAATCGACTAATAAAAGTCAATGCAACATATCAATCGGATCACATAAATGTATAAGAATAATGTGTTCATCAAACTCTAATCATCTAATCCTAGCAATCATATCCTAGGCACCTAGTCCTTCAACATAGGTTAACATCATTTTAATTAAGCATATTAGGATAATTAAGAAAGCCCGTTAGATGATGTAGATTTAAAAACATTATCCCCTCAATCCATGACTCATTTTATGAAAAGTTTAAAAGCGAAGTCATTGATTGGGTTTTCAATTTAACAAAACTCGAATCGATTGTTTTAAAAGCAACTCATTTACCACCATTTTAGAAAACACCAAATATTTTTAGAAGAATTTTAGACGGAAAAACATTTGTGTAGGAGCAAAGATCCTTCGACATACTTTCCTCAAATAGTTTTAGGATAAGTGCACGAAATATTTGAAAATCATTTAAGCGTAGCACTTTCCTTCTTTGAAAACGGGTTGCTATCGTAAATAATAGCAAGCCATAGTTTTAGCACGGGTTACATCAAGTAATCGCAAGCCATATTTTGAGACATGTTTAGAAATAAATATTTACACCTCTGCTCGAACTTCATCTAAAGTCCCGTGCCATTATTGAATGACATTTCTAAGACCGTAGATGTTATCGATATCGGAAGACATGTCAAGAGAAAACATACTTTCGGAATTTTCAAATTTTCTCGATTTTATGGGTTTTGTTGGTTTTATATTTTTCTATTTGTTTTATTGGTTTTATATTTTTGTATTTTGTTTTTCCGATAAATATTTACAAAGATAGAAGATGATATAGTAAAGAAGATGATGATACGAGTACCGAGATAAGGATATCAAGCAGCCTCGTTGTAGAAGATAGAAGTCATCATCTCTTAAACATTCACCACCAAAGCAAATCGAGGCTCCAGAACAGAAGACTTTTCATGAGCCTTCACAATTTGAATCTTTGGTAGCTTCCCCCCAAATCGACAATCATCGAATAACGACCATTTCCCTAAGAAGTAGAAACGAATATAAACGGTCTCATTAAATGAAGCTCAGCACCCCGAAAAACACGAGAACACCGAAGTAACAAGTTGAATCATTGATCGTCTTAGTGATTATCAAATCCGGAATAACTGATGAAGTCCGATCACATGAACCTGTTTTGCGTCCCCGATGTGCACATTACTCTTCGAGATTGACCGGTTGTCTATTCAGGGGAACAATACATCAACATCTTCATTTAAACAAGTGCATTCATTATCTCCCATATAACCAATCAGCCCATAGTGTACACACGCACTCCAACCGTAGTAGAGACAACGACATCACGATGAATCGGTTGAATCACCGATCTCCTATGCATATGTAAACTCCGGAAAACCGATTAGGCTCGATCATGTGAATATGTTAGCGACCGATGTACACATATCTCTCCCGATGGTTGCAATCTCATCGGAATCATAATTACATCGTGTACATGAAGCACTAACCGGAAGCACTTTATCATAAATCATATAGATGATGTCGATCAATATCATCTCACGTTCCAAATATTCTTCTCATATTTCTTCCTACTTAGAGATAAGATGACACATACCAAAAGTATCCAGAGACCACTTCCCCCAAATGGTTGGAATAATACATCCTTCCCCCAAATAGTTGGAATAATACACCATAAGCTATGAGTAAACACTGAGTATCTCTATGGTTATGACATTTGTCTTTCCCGGGATTACTTCAATAGAGAAGAACACAATTAGCTCAAATATATCTCGTGAGAATCAATCACTCTGAAACTCTCTCTGACTATCTTAATCAACCCATAATAACCCCATATGAAGACAATTTGTAGTGACCATTTGTTGAAAAAAACCCGATATACCAAACTTGAAATCAAGTCAAATTCCCCGCATTTGTGTCTTAAGTTTGCACTTAAAGATGGAAGAACGGTGTCGAGAATCTATGCTTCAATCAAATCTCTAAGTACTCACTACTCAAACAAAGTATGAGACATTAACACCTCTTGAGATTATCCACATCGTCATCTGCATGTGACACTGAGTAAAACAACGTAACTCCTAATAGTGATAGTTAACCAGGTCTTCAACCATCCATCCCGACTGCTGGTAACTAGATAAACCAAGTCTTCAACTCAAATTCTTAAGCCCGAGCAAGTTATCAAATAAGAACACGCCTTTGTGAAAGTCAACTTCAATCTCAAATAAGTGATAACATATTAACTTCGAAGTAATCAACTTGTGTCAAATGCCCAACACGTGAATAAACATACCATCGGATGTACATTGACCCACTGAATGAACCGGAACAAATGATTTCTCAACATCAATGCATTCTTCCTAAAGGTATACATGTAGAAGTCGATCTCGAAGATTTACTAAAAATGTCTTCTAGCGGATGAGGAAGTCATTTTTCCTTAATGTTTATGTGGTTGATTTATAAGCGCGCACAATGAGAGGAACAATAATCCGTGAAGATTTGGCAAAGGAATACCAAAGAGCGGATCATTATTCATGAACAATAATCCGTGAAGATTTGGCAAGGAATACCAAAAGCGGATCATTATTCAAGAGTGCAACTACAATATCATGATAGTCATTATCAACGCCTTTAGAAGTAATCGGAGATAAGGTTTCTTGATAGTTCGAGAAGTACTTTAGATGGTGAACTAGTTGAGTCGAGAGAAACCGGAGCATGAGCTTCGTTGGATGATCAACATTCGTTAGAGGTTGGAAGTACTCGTCAAACATATCTTTGAAACACAATGAATCCCAAACAATGAATCCCATGTATCCTTAGTAATTGAAGCATTAGGCGTTGGAGGAGTCATAAAAATCAAGCAATGAATCATTGCTAAAGAATGAGCAAGTCTAATTGGGATTAAATTTTGGCTTTTCAATCTCCCCAATTAGTGCTCTCCCTAAACCGATTTAAGATTTTCAAGTGTTCTTCTCACCGGATTAAGAAGAAGTCTTTAGATCATCAAATGCAATTGCCTTTAGTCTTCTAATCATGTAGCTTTCAAATATAGATTAGATCAGACTCGACCTTCTTCAAGATTATCCGAATGGGGAAATAGACAGTTAACATCTTCTTCAACCAAAGGCATTCCGCTTAACTTGTAAATAGCAAACCCTTAATTAAAATCCTCCCAATCAAACAAGAATGTAAAGATGTTCATCAAAGAAATCACCCAAAGAACTAGAAGCACTTTGTCATTTAATCATATCACCCGTGTGAAGATGTCAACCAACGGCTCTTAGAAGAAACTACATGTGAAGATGATCCGATAAGAAGAATCTCGGTTCTTACATGGGTTAGGAGCCGCTTGACCATATATTCTCAAATAACAACAACCATGCAAAAAAAATTCACACTTTTTCCCTCAAGAATTGCATACAAAGATGCCATTCTTGATTAACCAAGTGATTATCATCCAAATGTATTATATTCACACTTCTCCCCATAAAATTAGCACATGATGTCGCCATCTTCATTATATTGAGCAAGAGGAATAAGAGTATTTATCAAGAGTCCGTTCACTTGATGACCAAGCGCATGGAAAAGCATGAAGCATGTTGATGAAGAATGGTCATAATAAGAAGATTTCTCTTCTTCAGAAGATAAAGCGAATCGACACGCACACCTTTCTTTTCTTTAGAGAACGAGGCATGAACTGAAGTGTTCATACGTCATTGCCGATTGAATATCAATGTTGAGTAACTAGAACCCGTGAATTATGAGATATCAATCCTTTTGTTATCCATACTTTAAGCCACCCATGTATTGAAGGATCAAGTATCTCTTGTCGAGTAAGGACTACCGCACTAATATTACAAACTTGATTGCATATATTATGGTTAGTGACATCGAGATCCAAACCCTTTGGGGTTTCACGGTCAACATTAATAATGCTATTGGTAAACATCTTTCCGTAGGTATCCACCCAAGTCTAGCATCCTTAAAATTCTACCGATGGTATCCACTTATGGCAAGGTCTAGGATTGTTAGGCATCTTATGCATAGTGAGACTTATCCTTATTCCTAGTTTCCAAAGATTTAGCAATTGGTAACCATCTAGGTGAGGCTTTTGGTTTCATTTGCTTCATATGCACCGTAGATGACTTAGTGTGAATCCTAGACTTAATAAAGTTGTACCATTGCATGAGCATTTACATTCTTCAGTGATTTTGTGAAACATTTATCATGATTAGCATTAAAGATACATTTCAGACATTTTGAGCAAACGACTTGTTTGGATTCGAAATAGATCTAGATTTCTTAGAGTGATCTCGCTATGGGAATAGCTTTAATCGAAACGCAACTAATCTTAGATGTCGCCAATCCCTAGTCTTTAGATTAGTGTTCCTAGGTAATGGTTTAGAACTACTAGTAGTGCCTTGAAATTTTGAAGAATTCATCATCCTAGGTCTTGCACCTAAAATTCCATCTTTACGATTATGTGCCTTCTTTATAGCCATTTCAAGATAAGAGTTCTTATACAAGTCATTCATATCAATTTTCCTAGGCAAGTGAGGTGAAGTGACCGGTTTTGTCAAACCTTGTTTCGCATCAACTTGGGAGGCAAACCGCTTTTGAAAATTTTGGTCGCTTCGATCTAAACGCATTCGGTTGTCTAATAACCGGTTTCCCAAGTTTGATGGTTTTGAAAACTTAGTGTTCACACTATTTCCTATTGTTTTCCGAGCTCATTTTTAAAGCAACAATAGCGAAACTCTTTTCCTGAAGTTCACTTTGAGATCATCAATTTTTGCTATCAAAGAGTTTGTTTCCATTGACTTAGTTCTAGCTTCTTTGACAGAGTCACTTAGTTCTATGTGATTCTTTCTCAAAGACTCATTTTCCTTTAGTAATTTGGCCACACAAACAAGCCTAATTCATCATTTCTCATTTGAATATCATCAATAGCATTAACATCGTAATTACTTGTAACCAAATTACTTTTCACATGCATACCGTAAATATGTTTCTTCAAATTGTTGATGGTTGATTCTTTGTCTTGAAGTGAGCTTTCAAAGTGTTCATTTCAAAAGTTCACGAATTCGTGAAGTTCCAGATTTTTACATGGTTTGTTAATTTGGAAACTTTCTTCTTTACTTTATCGCAATTTCAAGTGAAATGCAATGTTTTTCAAGATTTGAGAATTTGTTTGAAAGTTCATCAAAAGCCTTTTATCAACCTTATTGTGTGTTTTGAAACACTTAATCTCGACTCACCTCGCTTATAGAAGATTTAACAAAGTCATGTTCAAAGATCATGATCGGTTTGTTTAAGTACTTTAGCGGATGCACTATATTGAACAGGAAAGGGTACCTCATTACATGACACCGCTCAATTTACGGTCCGATATCTGCATCCACATCATGTGTAACAAGAGTCACCGGACCGCTTGGATGTGTCAAGCTTATCAATCTCGAGCCTCAGATTCAAGCCAACCGATCCATCATCCGGTGCTTTACCCGACTCATCATTATATGTTGACTCGACATTCTCGCATTCAAAGAACACCCGATTCTTCAATGATACATTACCCAACTTATCACAACTATCTCTCAACCGCACTGACACTCATTCACGCTTTCATTTTATGTGTAACTTCCTCAATGTACTTCTCCACATTATCCATGAGTTGTATGAATGTCTCAATGAACACGCTAATTTCCATTCCAGTGTGTCTTTTGAAAGACATTTCACCATGTCTTGGTCATAATCGATGTAAATTCCCACCGATGAATGACCTAAATTGGTTGTGGATCACTTGAAGTGCAGACCTTTGAACTAACCTCTTGAACCTTCTCTTTATCAAGTTGTTGTTCCAATTGTTCTAAGTTCAATAGTCTTGTTCGTTAATGTGGATAAGTCTTGACGGAAAAGGGCAATGCATGTTCGTTCCATTCCAATCGGTGTGAGTAACATAAGGTGTGAGTGAAGTTGTTGATAAGATTCAATGCTACATTCCTTTGCATGGCATTCTCGTAGTCCAAGCAGTGCAATTCTTTTCATTGGACTCGGAGCATGAAGAACACAAGTCATCATTGATTGATTCCATCATATGTATTCGATCGAATAGCTAATATTCTCATGGTTGTCTACAACATCATACGCTTTGAGTACTTCGAAATCACTGGTCGAGAGTAGGACATGATGTGGTAGAATGCACGGATTTTACAAGTCTATGATTCAAACCGAGAAATAAAATCTTTCGCGGATTTTACTAAAATCAAGACCAAACCGTTAAGCAATGACCAATGGAATGTGTTAAGATGATGATGGATCGATACAATGAAAGACGATTGTGTGATAGGGCTTTAGATTGTTCGTAGGAAAAGTGAAATGTTGATTGGTTGAGATTTGGATTGGTTGATGCACGCTTTTTCGGAGAATTTTGGGTCTAAAACTTAAACCTCAATAACTTCCTTCGGAGGATTTGGGCCTCGAAAGTTCGTTTCACAACATCGTGGTGAAACATCACAATATTCAGCCTGTTCGGTCGTTTTGACAGTATTTCACGAAAACGGAGTTACTGATCAAAAGTTATGGCCGTTTGAAGTTTTGACGTAAAAGTCAACTTTGGTCAAACCTCTTCTTCGTAAAATCAACCAAGTCGCTATAACACTTGAACCAAGTCGCTAAGCACCAAGTCGCTAAACAGCTAAGTCGCTAAGTAGTAATTCGCTAAGCCTCAAGTCGCTAGCAAAATTTTGGCGACAATTAAGCTACTCAAGTCGCTAAAGATTCAAGTCGCTAAAGAGCAACTCGCTACATGCACCAAGTCGCTACCACAAGTCGCTACCGTAGTGGAGAGTCCACTACTTGTCTTGTTAATCGCTAGGTCTAAGTCGCTAGCTCCAAAATCGTAACTCGCTACAAAATTGTGAAGCAAGTCGCTACGAAGAAAGAGATCCGTATATCAAGTCGCTAGCAAGAAAACCACATAAACATCACTTTTCAATCCAAAACAACCCAACCAAGATGATTCAAGCTTACCAAATGAAAACCTAAACACTTGTGATGATTCTAAACATAAAAGTACTAACAAAATCAAGCTTTAACACAAGAAATCAACCAAATGATGCACAAACCACTAAACTTTTTCAAACTCAAAACCACCTAAAACCACTAGAAATCCAAAGATGTACGATATGATCTAACCATGGCTCTTGATACCAATTGTAACATATTGATTTCATAAACACATAACAAACAATAATATGGTCGAATTATTTAGAGGTTTTAGAGAGAGAAAGTGGGAGCCTTTCTAGAGAGAGAAAGTGAAAGAAAACATAGAAGGTTAGATTAAGATGAATGAAGGTCCACCCTACCTTGGGAGGTAGAGGGTATATATAGTTACAAACTAAACGTCCTCCTTGGACTGTGGATCGAGGCATACAAGGGTAAAGACCCGTCCTTCCTCCACGGTGTTGCTCTAAACTAAATAACTAACTAATAAAACAAGAAATAACGATATGTCTACGAGCTAACTTATGCTAGATTATATTTGGGGTGATGACTCTTCACTATGGAATTTCTAATTCCTAACACCGCACACTTGAAGAAAACAAACGAAACCTTCACGTAAAATCGGTGGTAATAATATATATAAGACTCGACTAAACTAGGATATAATGCTTGTGGAATGGATGTTTACGAATTTTTGGAAAATTAAGACCGAAAATTCAAAATTTATAAGTAGCTCGAAAACGAGAAAAAAGTAATCTGTTGTTTTACTCCTTCCCGACGTCAGTTGCGATCTGACCGTCGGTTATCCCGACAAAAAGCGGTGCGATTTTCGCAAAAATTTCGGAAAATTTACATCTTTAGAATGGAAAATTTACGCAAAACATCCATTATGACTCGATACAAGCATTTGACTCGAACAAACACACATATATATCTTTTAATTAATTGTTATTCTCATGTTTACGTTTCTTTTGAAAACGTGTGTAATCCTCCCTACACTTATCCTTTATGTAAAATACCTTTATATGCAATTAAGACGAGGTTAAAAACAAAATAAAGCATTTTACAAATTTAAACATGAGAATAAGCAATCACTAAAAGATATATGACACTAACAAGCAAACAATTAAGCATGGGTTGCCTCCCAAGCGCGTTTTTCTTTATTTATGAGTCTTGTAGCTAGACTCGTAGTTGTGCTCCTACGTCTGATATAAGTAAGCCTATCCTTAACAATGTCATAAGGATCAAACTTATCATTTAAGTTCCTAGTAGTACGTTCGGTTCGATATGTCTTTTCAAACTTCTCTCCATCAGGATCATAAATCGTTATCCTAATGTGCCACTCTCCATTACCATCACTAGGTGGTCTATTCCAATCCCACTTATATTTAGGCTTTTCAATTTTCCACCTATTCATGACAAGGTTGACGGGAAAACTTCCTAGGAACTCGGTCATCTTCCTAAATACTAAGGCGTCCTCGAACGGGTTCACTTCCATGTCCCTAGCCATCTCTTTTTCATGGAAAGTTGCTTTACTATCAAAGTTTTCATCTAAGTAGAAAGGTCGTTGGGGACCTATGAGGTTCCTATCTATCTAATGTCCAGATCTAGAAGGCTTCCTATCCAACCTAATCTCGTGTGGGATTTCCTCTTCTTTGTAGTCGTATGCTTTTGACATCGTAATTGACCTAGCACTCCTCTCCTACCACTATCTTGGACATCTTACAATCGATGATGGCAGCGGCAAGAGCTAAGAATCCTCTTCCTACTAGTAATGGGCATGTCGAGTCCTTATTCATGTCTAGCACATGAAAGTCGGCCAAAGAGTCAACTCTCCCACGTGTACTACCATGTCTTTATTATCCCTACCGGTATGCAACACTACCGTCCGCTAGACCTAAGATGGTTTCCGTTGGTTCTATCTCGACCTAAGTTAAGGCTTCTATGGAGGGACAACGAACAAGATTGATGCATGATCTAAGTCGGCTAGAGCATCGAGAGGTTTGGAAGTTCCAAGCCTACAGTAAGAGTAAATAGCCCGGATCGTCTAACTTTAGGTAGATTATTTCGCAAAAAGCGGACCCATATTTTCCAAGTTTAAGTTCTAACTCATATTTTATTTTAAAGCATTATAATAAGGTGCATGAGCTAAGACTTCAAGAAACAGTTTTTCTTGATGGAGTTCCTTGTACTCCTCCTCTAGATTAGGCTTGGGTTCTTGGTTGACGTGTTTCTCAATAGTAGGTTCTACCAATGGTGCGGGGCCTTGGTACCTCATTTGGATTGCTTGGGACCCTTGTTGATAGCATTTACCGAGTGAACCGTTGGGGTGAAGGGCATGGATGTGCACTCTCCCATGGTGAACAAGAACATGAAGTCGATTTAAATCGAATTCACTTTTGGGTTCTTTATAGTATCACTTAGAGTGCTCCAATTTCACATGCTCATTAAAGGCTTTTAAGAGGGCATCAAGCTTATTTGTCATCTCGCTTTGTCTTTGCTTAAAATCGGCTTCAGGCTTAGTCAATCGAGTCTCTTGAGATGACAAGAATCTAGATGCAATTGCCTCAAGATTAGTGGGGTTCCCGGTGTTTAGAGAATTGAACCTATTAGGTTGACTAGATGAGCTTTGGGGTGTGCTTGAGTTTTGGTTCCACTTAAGGTTAGGGTGATTTCTCCATGAGGGGTTGTAAGAGTTTCCTAAGTTGTTTTGTTCAGGCTTGAAAGTGTACCACTTCTCTCCCGCTCCATCGGTACGTATGGAGGTGTAGTCCACAAAAGCTTGTTCGGGGAGTCTTGTGCAATCACGAGGGTCATGGGGACCACTGCATAACTCACAAGGAAGAGTGATTTTATTCACTTGATGTGAAGACTTAGGATTTTCGTAGGAACTCATTAGGAATTTAACTTGAACTTCAAGTTCGATCATCCTACGGTCGGAAGATTGTGAGTCAATGGGAGGCAAGGAGATTGCCTTAACGGTTTGGGCAACTCACGGGGTCATTCCAACTTTCGTTGTCATAGAGAACAAGGTCCTCTATTATACCCCATGATTCTTCCGGGTGAGATCACTAAGTTTTCCACCGGCCGCTTGGTCAATGGATCGCTTGGTGGGAAGTTGACATGATCATAAAAGATTTGGACTTGGAGCCAAAGATCAATGCCGTGATGAGGGACTTTATGAAGTAAATCAATCGAGTCCATGCTTAGAGAGATTCACCTTGAAGTTGTTGGAACATCAAGATGTCATTCCTAAGCTTAGTGGTTCTCCCGGTGGGAAAAATTGAGCAAGGAAGCGAAGGTGAGATCATCCCAACTTGAGATGGAGCCGCGGAAGTCGCTCAAGCCAATTACTAGCTTGGTCCCGTGAGAGAGATTGGAAGAGACGCAGACGCGTGGTCTCCCGAGTAGTATCATCAAGGTCGATGGAATCGAGAATTTTAAGGAAATCTTAAGATGTCGATTAGGATCTTCTAACGAAGTCCATGGAATGCACATCCATTTTGCACCAACCGGATGGTGTCGGATCGTGGGGCCGTAGTTTGGGCTTGGTCGGGAAGCTCAATGGTGTTCTTATAGCCTAGGTGGCTTGGTCTTGAGTATTCACCAAGAGTGCGGGCTCTTGGCGGGTCATTTGTGGTGGGTTGATGAGTGGTGGGTGGTTATCACCTTCCATGATGAAAAGTGATGGGGTTACGAACAAAGGTCACGAAGAAGGGGATAGACTACGAGGAAGCTAAAATCGAGAAAAATTTTACTTGATAGGAATCAAGCAAAGAAACCTAAACGAGGTGGACTACTAACTAGCTATTCTATTCCTAAGAACAGCGGCCAAAAACTTGATAACGCTACACGTCGCTCGGGTCAAAGGAACTTCCTTTTCTTCGAGCAAGTTTTATAACACCCTAGGCGGAACCTAATCATTGTAGTGTAGTATTAGGGTAAGCCACGGGTATTGATATCGTTCTCTAGGGAATAGGAATGCTAGTAAGAAGTTACTATGCTAAGGTTGGGGTTGAGGAAGATTATTTTTATCTTTTATGTTTTTAGGAAATGGAAAGGTCTGAATCTCGGGGTTTGGATTTGGGGTTGGTATTTCTACCGATTACTCTACTTGTCTAATTATCTAATCTAAGGTGAGGTAGTCTATGTCTAATTATTGTGTGCTCGTATGATGGTTTAAAGATGTGTTTACTTAGGTTTTATTACTCCTTAATTATCTCCTATTGATGGTTGAATTGTCACGTCCTTATTCTTAATCGCGTTGTGTGTCTAAAGTCGTAGGGTATGCGTTTGTCCCTAACTCTTTGAACTTACCAAAGGGTCTCGCCTACAAAAACCTCTAGGTATTATAAACTCTAACTCTAAGGCACTCTTTGTATGGTTTAGCTCTAAGTGTTATAGTCCAAGGTTCACAAAGATTAATCAAGCATTAATTACACAATGAATGACCTATCGCATTACTAGATCATTAACAATTAAGATAAGAGACAACCAATCAATATTCAATAATTAAGTTTCATATTCCCTAAGCAAACACACAAGTAAATTAGCCGGACATGGAGAACATGCAAGCATACACACTATTAATTGAAGACATAATTGAATTAATGACGAAAACACTTATCTTGATGTAAGATAGGGTTTAGAACCCTAAAATCTTGTACAAAACTGACCTTGGTTGGTTTAGGTTTTTATTCCAAAAGACTACCACTAAAACCGAAAAATTCGGATTCTATATATAATATTACAATTATGCGGCGTCCACCTTATGATTTGTGACGCTGGGTCTCCGTCATTAGGGTTTTGTCTTGGCCATGTTAGTCTTGCGACGCGTCACCTTGTGATTGTGACCCGTCCCCTTCGCCTCTCGGCGTCTCGGATCAAATCTAGGTCGTCCGAGTTGTGACGGCCTACTCTTTTAAAGCTCCCGACACCGTCACTTGAAAATAAGCAATTTACTCTTTGTGTCGTCAAAGAAGTGCTCACGGCGTCGTAGATTAAGCGATGTTGCCCCTTATACTTCAAAGCAGCTTGAGTGTCTCGATTCTTGACTTTGGCCATTCCAGCAATTTGCCTTTAAGAGACCTAAAAAGTGAAAAGGAACGATATTAAGTAATAACGGATACAAAAGTGATCAAATAAGGGCTTAAACGACCCCTCAAAAAGGTACATTTTAAAACCTTATCACTTCCATAAATCCTTCATAGAAAAACAGTTACCAAGATAGGAATTTACCTCATTTAAACTTGGTATATGTTTTCCCATGATTAATATGTCATCAACATATAGGATAAGGAAAGTAACATTACTTCTACTAGCTTTATAGTATACACATAACTCAACAAGATTTTGAGTAAATCCAAACCTTTTGATTTCCTTATCAAATCTCTTATTCCATTGCCTTAATGTAATCCATAAATGGATGTTTGAAGTTTGCATACACGCTCAGGAAATTGTGGATTCACAAACCCTTCAGGTTGCGCCATATAGATGTCTTCATCTAGGCGACCATTTAAGAAGGTATTTTTGACATCCATTTGCTAAATCTCATAATCATATTATGATGCTAAGGCTATGAGAATCCTAATAGCTCTAATATCTGCTACAGGAGAAATTGTCTCCTCATAGTCAATCTCGTAGGTTCGAGTAAAGCCTTTAGCTACTAGAGGAGCCTTATAGGTGTGTACAATGTCATCCATGTCGGTCTTTTCTTATATAGCCACTTACTTCCAATGATTTTAGCATTAGGAGGTAGGTCAACCTCTATCCATACTTCATTTTCTTCCATGGATTGCATTTCTCCATTTATTGCAACTTGTCATTTGTCCTTTTCGTGATCAACCATCACGACTTTATAGTTAGCGGGTTCATTAAGATCTCTAACATATTTTCCTCAACTTCTATGTTAAGACATAGACGTTCGAGTTCACGATAGTCCTTTCGACTCACGAATGTGAATAACTTCGCTTGGAGGACCTAACTTTTAGGTTCCACTTGAAGTTGGCTAGTGTTTTCAAAAAGTGATGTATCTTCATGTTCCTCTTCCAGTTATAATCTCTCCCATCAATTCTTGAGATATGAGACTCATTTCAAGGAAATCTCCATACCTATCCACAATGACTTTATTTTTAGGTGGGAAGTAAAGTAGTAACCCATCGCTTCCTTTAGGTATCCTACGAAGATACACTTAATGGATCTTTGTTGGAATTTATCTGGTTAGTGACATTTAACAAACGCCTCACAACCCCGCACCTTTAAGTAAGAAAAGTTGAGCTTTTCCATCCATATTTCATATGGACCCTTATCAACCTTTTTGTTGGAACCATATTCAAAATCGAACATCGCTTTCAAGGGCATAATCCCAAAAGATAAGGGAAGAGTTGTAAGATTAAACATTGATCGCATCATATCTAGCAATGTATGATTTCTCCTTTCGTGATACACGATTTTGTCAGTGGAATATAAGGAGTTGTTAGTTGTCGGACAATACCACACTCGCCTAAATAATCTTTAAACTCTTGGCTTAGATATTGACAATCTCTATCGGATCAAAGAGCCTTAATCTTCTTTCCAAATTGTAATTCTACTTCATTTTTAAAAACCTTCAATGTTTCAAAGACTTCATGTTTATTTTGAAGTAAATAAACATAACCATAATGATTGAAATCATCCGTGAAGGTTAAGAAGTAGCTAGCACCTTTCCTTGACACACGTCTAAGTGGTCCGCACACATCAGTGTGTATTAATGCAAGTAGATCTGAAGGCCTTTCCACTTGATGTGAAAAACTTTTCCTTGTCATCTTTCTAGATATGCAAGATTCGTATTTATCAAATGATTCCACATTGATATTTTGCAAAAGCCCATCATGTTGCAACTTTTCCATGCATTTTTTACCAATATGTGCTAGACGACAGTGCCAAAGATAAGTAGAATCCAAGTTCGACTTAATTATCTTATTACTAATGCTATACACAGAATTATTTCGATTGGAACCATGATTCTCCATGTCAATTTCAAACTCACCATTTATAGGAATTGCTTTAAAGTAAAACATTATTTAAAGAAACAAAATTCCATAACTAGTAAATGTGTGAACAAAAAAATATCCAATAACAAAGAAACCGAAATGACACATCTAATAATAGAAGTGCATAATGACAATTATTCAAAACTAGTACTAAACCCGAAGGTAAACTAAATCGAATGTCCCTATGGCTTCAACAATCAATGCACGTATGTCATTCCCTACGCACAAGTACCCTTCTCCATAGGTCAACTTCCTTGCTCCTCTAAGCCCTGCGATGTGTTACAAATATGAGTACCACATCCCATATCATATACCCGTGAATTATGCTTACGAGGAAAAGAAAATGTAGGATCGTGTATTTTATGTTGTTTGAATGATTCGGTGGTCTAGGTAGATGATTAAACAAGATAGCCATGGTTGAGAGATGAAGAGAGGAGAGGTGTTTTCTAGAGAGAAACTAACAAATGAAAGGTTAGATTAATGAAAAGTGCCACCCTTCCAAGGATGGAAGGGTATTTACACTATGACAACACGCCCCCGACGGGTCATGGATCGTGCATACAGGTGGGTAAAGACCCGTCCTTCCTCCACGGTGTTACACTACGTTAAACTAAACTAATAACTAACTAATAAACTGATAAATAACGATATGTCTACGAGCTAACTTGTGCTAGTCTATAGTTGGGGTGACCGACACTTCACATGGAATTTCTAATTCCTAACAATCTCCCCCTAAGGGAGGTCACCCCATGATTTACATTTCGCATCCTAGCATTCTATTTTATCTTCAGTCTTGAGCTCGTAGACTGCAATTCTTCAGTTCCGTAATCTTTGTTCTTAAGCAGTGACTCTTCATAGTCTGATTACTTTGTACTTTAAGTGGAGGTATTTGAACTGATCTACATCTTTGATGATCTTCGAGCTTTCTTTGAGATCATCACCACAAGAAATCAGATTACCCTTTGTTGTGTTGCCTTCATGTGATGTTGTGACTTTTGGACCGACATGCTCACACCTCTCGATCATGACATCTTTTCATCGAGTAAGGAAAGCTTTCTTGGTTCAAGATATTTGCAAAGAACAGAAAGCGTAAGCATAATAAAAAATATCCGAGCCAGTTATGTAGATTAGCACTTGTCATGATTTTCTTCAATTATATTGGCGTAAGTCGCGAGCATGCGCCTTTGGATTGACTTCTCAATTCGATTAGTTGCAACCGTCCAAATGTACCGCAAACAACAAGCTAGCAATAAAACACACGAAAGTGTCTTTGATCACTTTCGTTGAATTGAGGTACACGCCCACGGTTCCCGCTGATCGATTACAAGTATCGCTCGTGATCGTATAATTCAAGAATCTCCTTGACTGGGTTTCGAAATGTTCTAGTCGTTCTCAAACCGAACGCCTCAAAGAAGACAACACGGAGTGGAGTGAACCAATAATTGAGATTCACCGATTGATGAAAGATTGATTTGAAAACAATCGCGTATTGCTTAGAAGGAAGAGTTTTGCAATACGATGAAGGTTTTATGAGAAAGATCAATTTTCAATCAAAATACCTTTGTATTTGAAAAAGAATACACATTCGATGTGCTAGAGAAAAGAAGAGATTCGCACATCGAACGGCTTTTCCAAAAGTATTTTTTTCAATCGAGATACTTTTTGTGTTTGAAAATGAATACACATTCGATGTGCTAGAGAAAAGAAGATTTGCACATCGAATCGGTTTTTCCAAAAGTATTCAATTCATTTCTGGACCAAGGTTGATTCAAGAGTGAATCGCCCCATCGCTTCGGTCCGCTTGTCACAAGCTTGATCTTTAGAAAAGATCTCACATGTCACCCACCAAGAACTTGTTTGATGTTGGCTCTAGAAGGATTTCCATCTTCATCATGAATATTTAACATATCACTCGGATGTTCTGGCAATACCACAAGGATAATGCGTAGGACTCTAAATATATACTTACTTTCCACATTGTGTGAAACATCAAGTCTTCATTAATTCTGTGTCCTAATGAGATATTGTGGTGATCACTTGGCTTTAGACTCAATTGTGCACTTTTGGTTCCTATGTCGGAGACTAGGGAGAGGGTCTCCTCCTTCAATATCAACAATCTCTATGAGAAAGTCGATAGATAATGTAGGTTCCCCGTGAGAATGAAACAAGTCCTTTAAGAGGAACTTGAGTAGCTTGGGAAGTTGTAGAAGCGAAGCGTCACCGGGTCTATGACGCCTTGTCTTCAATCTCGGAGTTACCTTAGTAACAACCAAGAGCATATGTATTGAATCCGGTTTACGCCTAAGGATGAAGTATTGAGGCTATTTCTTTTCACCCTTTTCACATTTATTTCTTTCTCATTCTTCAACCCCTTCAAAGGCTTACCGAGACTTCATAACTAGAACCTTGTTCGGTTTATTCCAAGACTAGCTCGTCTCATCCGCACTCTTATCATATTCTCATTTTTCCTTTTTCATCATACCTAAGGACTTCTACACTATCTAGTAGATTGTCCTCGGTAGATCCCTCCGATTCAAGCGGATCGTGGGAACGAATACCTAACCTAACCATCCTTATAACACCATGCATAAAGTAAATTGGTCGGTCTTTTGGTATTGTTCTTTCCTTCTTGAAACCAATTGAAAAATCATTTGGAAAATCAAGCAAGGTACTTGTGATATAAAATCAAAGCATTTTGTACCTTAATTGTTTTGATCATTTTAGAAATTCTCCCCCTCAATGTGTGCATATGATATTGAAATTTTTTAGCACATGGAGGCAAGAGTTCTTTGAAATATATTCTTGATCACAATTTCCGTGAGAAAAGCCATTTGAATTTCTTTGGTAAATTCTCCCTCAATATGTGCATAGGATATTTGAATCATTTTATCACATGAGGCAAGAGGTTTTGAAATACTTTTCACGATTGCCAATAGAAACCATTCGCTCCCCTCAATATGTGCATCGATATACGAAAGAGTTTAGCACATATTAAAGAGAACTTGCACTTTGAATCAAAACGATCATCTTTTATCAAATTTAGTATTAAATCACAAATTCTCCCCGATCAAAATATCAAACCCTTTGAGATTTTGGATCCCAAGATTTAATAAGGTTTAGAAAACATGGGAGAATATGTAGCCTTGTTTAAATACTCTTCTGGTTTATGGATAAATGCTCCTCCTCAACATGTGCATTATGTATTTGAAATCGTTTGGCACATGGAGGCAGGAGTGCCTTTTAAAGGACTAAAACCAATTCCATTTAAACATATTTGAGATTTAAATCACGATCTCTCCCCCGATCAAAAATTTCAAACATTTTGATATTTGTGATCCCAATTGATTTAAATCATTTAAAAATTTTAGGGGAAAGGCGTGGCAAGATTTAATTTGAAAAATTATAGATATAGACCAATTATAGACATTAAAGATTGTTGGTGTCAGGTATGATAGTTTTAAGAGATCTTTTAATAAAATAAAACAATTTCACAATCAAACAAGATCGAAAAAATTTCATTTTGAAAGATCTTT
Organism: Chrysanthemum lavandulifolium; assembly: GCA_022545495.1. Taxonomy (NCBI): domain Eukaryota; kingdom Viridiplantae; phylum Streptophyta; class Magnoliopsida; order Asterales; family Asteraceae; genus Chrysanthemum; species Chrysanthemum lavandulifolium. The sequence goes on along the minus strand of CM040241.1, from coordinate 138,278,138 downwards.
GAGTTTTAAAGAAAATCATACCATGACATAACATTAAATCTTTAGATCACCACTTATTTACGCACAAACCGGACTTTTATGAAGAAATATCGTTTGAAAATATATTATTTAAATCAATCTCCCCCTCAATCGATGACCGTAGTCGTTGATTGAGTGACTTAGGTTTTGATAAAATGAAGTCCGGTGATTTTCAAAATTTAGTCCAATTTATTTTCAAAACCGATATTTTTCCATTTTTCAAAACAATATTATTCAAAAATTGTTTAAAAATGGTATCATCACAATAATTTTGCACAAAGATACGTTCGGTGGTTGAGCTGCTTATGTTGTTGTTGTAAGGCTCGAAGAAAAACCATATGCTGATGCAGTGAGACTTCTTACGTTGCATATTTTCATGCCAACTCTCCATAGAGGTCAAATTAAGCTCCGTTTCTTCATTTGATGATGAAGAAAACCATCTGCTGATGCAGTGAGACCTCTTACGTTGCATGTTTTAATGCCAATTCTCCATAGAAGTCAAATTAAGCTCCGTTTCTTCATATGTCAACCCAAGATATAGTTACCATTTTCTTTCGGCATCCAATCATCTTCTATTGTGGGATCCGGATCGGGAACATAATTATAACCATCTTATTTGCATATGTTAGTGGACATACAAACAGATATATGATGGTCGACAGCACCCAAACAGCAATCGACTAATAAAAGTCAATCCAACATATCAATCAGATCATACAAATGCATGGGAATTATGTGTTTATCAAACTCTAATCATCTAATCCTAACAATCATATCCTAGGCACCTAGTCCTTCAATGTAGGTTAACATGTTTTACATTTAAGTATATAGGATAATTAGATAAGCTCGTTAGATGATATAGATTTGAAAACATTCTCCCCTCCAATCAATCACTTATTTTCTAAAAAGTTTAAAAGCGCTGAAGTATTTGATTGAGTTTTCAATTTTTACGAAACTCTGAATCTGATTGATTTACAAGCAACTCATTTACCACCATTTATCAAAACAACAAATATTTTCAAGAATTTTAGACGGAAAACATTTGTGTAGGAACAGCATCCTTCGACATACTTTCCTCAATATGTTTTAGGATAAGTCTTGCGAAATTTTGAAAATCGCTTAAGCATAGCACTTTCGTTCTTTGAAAACAGGTTGCTATCTCAAATAATAGCAAACCATGGTTTAAGCACGGTTACATCAAGTAATCAGAAGCCATATTTTGAGACATGCTTAGAAAAGAATATTTACACCTTCTGCTCGAACTTCATATATGGTCAGTACCATTATTGAATGACATTTCTAATACCGTAGATGTTATCGATACCAGAAGACATGTCTTGAGAAAACAATATTTTTGGGCTTTTTAATTTTTCTGATTTTTATGGGTTTTTGTTGGTTTTATAATTTTGTCTTTTGGTTTTTAATAATTATTTACAGAGATAGAGTAGATGATATAGTTTAAGAAGATGATGATACGAGTACCGAGATAAGGATATCGAACTGCACATCGTAGAAGATAGAATTCGTCATCTCTTAAACTTCCACCACCAAAGCTTCCGAGGCTCCAAAATAGAAGATAGAACATGAGCCTTTGAGAAAGAGAGACTTTGGCAGCTTCCCCCCAAACCAAAAGTCCTTATGTTGAGAAGATTCGAAGCTCTATTTCAAGCTTGCTTTAGCCAGGTGCACAAGGAAGCACACCATTATCATCGATCTTGCTGCTCCTTTTAAGAATGATCTTTTTGATTCTTCGTTCGGGGTTATATCATCAACAAGAATAGCAACGTATCATCCCACGCTTGAATGAATCTTCTCATATTTCTTTTCAACTGAAGTCTAAAGCGATCCATTCCAAAAGGTGTCAAAAGAACACATCCATCAAGCAGTTGAATTGATGCAGTCAGCCTCTAGGCAAAAGCTCAAGAACCCGAATACAGAGAAACTTATAACATCGAAGTAGCAGATTAAGTCCGATATCCAAAGAATAACCCCGAAGTATACTTTTCTCTCCCCTGAAGAAAGTGTATGAAGTTCAAGAACCCAAAGTACCAAATGCTTAAAGAAAGAATAACCGATAACACTGAAGTAGCATGCTGAATCACTGATTATCTCTGCGGATGTCATCTCCGGAATAAGTGATTATCATATAATCATCGATTACGCTCTTAAGTGAAACAGCTGAGCATCCCCAATGTACACAATTTCTCTCCCCTGATGATTGAGATAACATCGAAATCATCACACACTTGTGTACTTAAACTAACTCTTCCATCTCTTCCCCACATAGTTGGAATAAGAACACTAAACGCCATGAGTCAAACCTTGAGTTTCTCTCATGTAATGACAATAGTCTTCCGGGATATCTTCAATCACTTAGAAGTATTAAGTTCATCAAGTTTACTCGCTTAGATACGTGTCTCCTTCCCTTGTCGGGTTTTGATGCTTGAATCAAGAACACATAATAAGCCCGTGATACTAGAAATCTGTTGAGAAGAACACTTGAACTCTTGTGAGAATCAACTTGCTGAAGAATATGAGCAAGTCTAATTAGGGATTAAATATGACTTTAAACTCTCCCCCAATTAGTGCTCTCCCCTAAACCGACAATCTTTATGATGAATGCTTGAATTAAGAAGAAGTATTTAGATCGTTAAATTCAATTCGTCTTTAGTCTTCTAACATGCAGCAGAAAATGTAGAATGATCGTAGACTCGACCTTCTTCAAGATTGTCCAATGGGGATCGTAGTTAACATCTTCAACTCACCAAATGCATTCCGTTAACATACAAATAGCAAATCCCTTAACTCAAATCCTCCCAATCAAACAAGAACATAAAGATGTTCATCAAGGAAATCACCCATATTCGGAAGCACTTTGTCATTAATCATATCACCGTGTGAAGATGTCAACCAACGGCTCTTAGAAGAAAACTTCATGTGAAGATGACCCGATAAGAAGAAGCTCGGTTCTTACATGAGTTTCGAGCCGTTTGACCATTTATTCTCAGATATCAATCAACCATGCAGTAGATTCACACTTCTTCTCCCCCTCAAGAATTGCATACGGAGTTGCCATTCTTGATTTAACAAGTTAAAATCATCCAAATGCATTCTATTCAAACTTCTCCCCCTCAAATTAGTATATGATGTCGCCATCATCATTATAATTGAGCAAGTGGAATAAGAAAACAATCAACGGTAGCCCGGTTCACTTGATAATTGAAAGCGCATGGAAAAAGCATGAAGCATGTTGATGAGAATGGTCATAATAAGAATATTTCTCTTCTTCCAAGATAATGCGCATCAAGCGCATACATTTCTTTTCTTTGAGGAACGAGGCTTGAATTGTTGTGTTCAAACGTCATAAATCTCTTTCTTTTCATCATCTCTTGGCAAAACATGTAATCATCACCATTATCATTCAAGAGGCTCTTTGTAGTGACAAATTGGAAAAACCCAATATGATGAATTTGACCCTAAAGTAAACTAACTCGAACTCGTGACTTAAACTTGCACATATGTAACAAAGAGCGGTCTGAGACTTCATCCTCCATTGAATCTCTAAGTACTCTATACTCTTCATCCAACCAACCATCAAGTATAAGACGACATCACCTCTTGAAAATCCACAATTGAATGTGACATTGAGCACTACAATGTAACTCTTTAAAGTGATAGTTATTTTGTGGTGGTAAGAGCCCAATTCCCAAGTGGTAAAGAAAAGGAAAAGTCACCCAACCATAACTAGATTTCCAAGTCTTTGTTTTAATAATAAGCTCGAACAAGGATCATGAAGAATCTTCATCCACCATCCCGATACCTTCAAATACTAAGTAAACTCGCCCGTGATATTTCACTTCAACCTCAAATAAATAATAGTGAATTAACCCCGTTGTCACATCTTTTGGTTAAAAACTCAAATCTAGCCTCCTTGATGTTTTAAGTGAACTATGATAATGGTTTTCATCCCGACCATGGTTAAAAGCACATAATCCCTAAAACCATGTAATAACCAAACCGCCATTACGAATATCCAAACACACATCCAATTCATGAAGTACACCTTTTATCCATTCTTCAAGTAGAAACCGTAGCACCAATCAAATACGAGATCCCGAAAATACACTTTCCTTTCTCCGTGATGGTTCCATCATTATGGGATTTTACAATTCTATGGTTTAAACAGAGAAATAGTTTCTTTCGAGATTTTACAAAACCAAGAATAAACCGTAATATAGATCGTGAAATGCACTTTACAATTACCGGGATGTTTCCATTGTCACGGATTTTACAAGTCTATGATTTAAACCAAGAAATAGATTCTTTCGGGATTTTACAAAATCAAGACAAAACCGTAAACAATGTCGACTTGAATGTGTTATGATAAATTTGGTTTTGTGAATATCTGCTTTAGGGAACATGCAATGGTTCATTAGCGGTTCATTATCCAACACCAACAACATCATCAACAATTCTTTACCCATATGTAAACAACTTCACACACCATACTAAGTTGAGTAGTATACACTACTTCCCCGAGGTTGATCGTAGCATTAAAGTACACATTTCTCCCCATGATGGCTTCGAACTTTCTAAAGTATCATAACGTAATGCACCAATTGCACGAAGCCCTTGTCATAAGCAAACATCTTGAAAAATCAATATTGACGTTGAAGATTCTTAAAAGATTTTGCTTAGATCGTGAAGTATCATAGACATTCAAAGGCGCCGAATATCCCATGAGAATTGCCGATCACATCACAACCATTCACCCTTTGGTAAACACATCATCCACATATTACGTCGGCTATTGTTGTGACCACTTGTGAAGTAAACCCGATATACCAAACTTGATCATGAAGTAGAATTCCCATTTGTTACTTAAACTTGTACTAATCTCGGTGAAAAGAAACGGTGTACCAATATACAAAACCTCTTGACATTCTCAACAGAGTGAGACATCAAGTGATAGCTACTGCGTGGGTTAAGCAAGAAAGAATCACAAACGTATCTAAATAGCCAAATCTTTAACACACTCGAAAATGCCCAAACAAGTCATCTTCGCAGATGGGTAGAGGGAAAGAAGAAGAAATAAGTAAACGCGCTCGGAAAACCTCTCGTCAAAGCCAAATAAAAATATTGTCCAAAAAACCCCGTAGTCAACATTTTCCAATATCAATTGAAGCCATGACAGAATATTCTCCGTGAAGATGTGTGACCCAAAGTATCAAACCGCATAACTCATCAAATCATAATATCAATTCTCATTGTCATCAAATCTCTTCGAAAGATCTCATTGTCAAACCTCATATTATTCAAATCTCAGAATCTCATAATATCAAATCTCATATATATTATCCAAATTTGAGAAGCCTAACGCAACCTTGAACCCGATCTAATTTATTCCTCGCCATGTAAGAAAGAAACTTAAGCGCACTTTGATAACCCTTTTAAGCATGAATTCACGACCCATCATGAAATCGTTCAAATCATAACAATGCTATCAATGTTTCATCCAATATACACACAACTCAAGACGAAGGAAACAATAATAAGTCACCATGTCGACGTCATCAAACTTACTCAAATTCGGATAAAATCTCGACAATAATCGTGGTGTAATAACAAATAATAATCACACATAATCCATACACATTCACGTCAATATGAATGTTTGAGTATCAAACTTTTCAATAATCCTTCAATGTTCATGTACCTTACGAATGAATTATGTGATATCCAAGGCCCATTCATAATACTACCACGCCTGATCCAGAAGAAATACTCGGCCAACAACAAACGAAGCCCATTCAGTAACACTCGAGGCCCATTGTAACACACGGATCCAACCACATTAGTGCCCTAATTACACGGGTGTATAAAACAACTGATAATACACTTATCCCAAATTTACCACACACAAACCCTTCAATCATTTTATGCGCCTCCTTCTGTAACTAATCCTCTCACATACAAACCCTAAATAATCTCTGAAAGCACGCACCTCTTATTCTCACCAGCCTTCCATCTTCATTCCATAACACCATCCAAGCTCCTTCACATCTTACACTTGCCACAGGGATGGCTCGAGTGTTTGTTAACGCCACGTAGATGGCTTGGGGTTCATTGATTTGCCACGTGGATGGCTAAGAGGCATGGTTTCAAAGAATGAGATCCTTTTTCGTGGAATCAATCAAGGTAGGTTTAATCTTAGTTATCGATTATGTATGAGGTCTTTTAACGAAATAATTGAATAAATTAATGAGTTGTTAAATTTATTTCATTAACTTCAAAAGAAATATGGAGCAAGGCTTCGCCGCTATGATCAATGATGGTTTCTTCTTTGTTAGTTTCTTAAAATCTTTAATGAGTTTCAAGAAACAAAGAAAGATCCGAGATCGTGTTTACTCTTTTGTTATTTTTCTTATATCCAGAATAAGGCTTATAACCCATAAAATATGAGATCTATGATGTGCAAACCATTCATGTGATGAGACCCTCTAGGTCTTGGTGTATATTATACCCACAAATTTAACTGAGATCATGACATACGGATATTGATTGTAATTTGGTTAGCTTAAGGTTAACCCGAACCCAAGGTGAGATGAAATCGTCATGATTTCGTCTTCCCTTTAAATGGTTTGAAAATCAGGAGAAGTTTATCTTCAAAAAGCTAGGTTGATGATGATTTGTTTGTGTGGAAGACCCTCGAGGTTATAAAGCACTAGATAACAAGAACGAGATCATTCGAGTTTTGAAAATAAGTACACGAGTCTTGAGTCAAGATCCTTTCGTGTTTGATGTAGATTAATGTTGGTTCAATTGATGTTGTAGAATGAAGATGATAGTAAATTCGATATGATATGTGATGATTCATGATAGAAAGATGTAGATACCTTGAATAATGGATGTTTGTGTAGAAGAAAAGTTCACTGTTGTGTCTAGGTATAGGATTTGGTTGATTGTTTTTAGTCTTGATGTTGCTTGATAAAGATGAATGATGTTAGTTGATTTATGTAGATAGACTGTATGCTTGATTTGTAGTTGACATCAAACCACTTCATGCATTCTTTCAAATCGCTTCATTATGTTGAGTCAAAACGCATGCCCATGTTGCATAATTTGGTGGCAAATCGCCACACAATCAGTAACAAATCGCTAAGTCATTGCATACACAAATCGCTTCAAGATTTAGTGACAAATCGCCGACTTGCAAAGATGACAAATCGCATCAAGATTTCGATGACAAACCGCATGAGGTTCAATGAATCGACAAAACTTTGACAAATCGCTCAAGAGCAATTTGACACAAACCGCATAGTGAATATTGAATTTGGACAATATTTTGACAAACCGCTCAAAAGCAATTTGACACAAACCGCATTAAGAACATTGAATCGACACAAGAAGGACAAATCGCACATAAGAAACGATGACAAACCGCATCTTTGAAAAGGGACCAAAATAGCTTTCAGAACATCGTTAAACACCACAGATTCAAGATAAAATAGCACCAAACGTCCATTAAACTACCAAAGAAGATAAGCATCCTTTAAAACCAAAGATAAACCGATATAAAACAAGTTGTAAACTACATAAATCGCCTTATAACTACGAATCAATCAACAAATAAAGACCACTTAAGCATCAACAACATCATAGAAGCAACATACATCACACTACCACATCAAATCGCATACAAGAAAGCATCAACAATTGTATACAAACCGCATCCAAGAAAACCACACAAACCGTGATACATAACACCATACGAATCATCAAACCAACACAACCTTGGCTCGTACCAATTGTAGGATCGTGTATTTTATGTTGTTTGAATGATTCGGTGGTCTAGGTAGATGATTAAACAAGATAGCCATGGTTAGAGATGAAAATAGAGAGGGTGTTTTCTAGAGAGAAACTAACAAATGAAAGGTTAGATTAATAAAAGCACCACCCTTCCAAGGATGGAAGGTATTTATACTACAGACAACACGCCTCTGACGGGTCAGGATCGCTGATACAAGGGTAAAGACCCGTCCTTCCTCTACGGTGTTACACTACGCTAAACTAAACTAATAACTAACTAATAAACTGATAAATAACGATATGTCTACGAGCTAACTTGTGCTAGTCCATAGTTGGGGTGACCGACACTTCACATGGAATTTCTAATTCCTAACAGAAAATAATTCAATTATAAAAATACCTAAAGCGGTCATGACATTTCCAGCCTTCTTATTTTTATTTTGACGCAACTCATCAAGGAACAATGGAAAGTTTCGCTTCCAATGTCCCTGTGTTGCAGCAGTGACAAGCGACCAAATCCTTCTGAGGATTCTTCTTATTCTTAGGAGGATTTTGCTTCTTAGGCATTGCTTGGTGGGTCACAACTTGTTTGCGCTTTCCTTTGCCTTTACCCTTCTTGTTCGCTTGTTGCGGTTTGTTGGGCTTAGTAATCCTACCACCTTGTATTGCTAGTACCGGGTGTAGGTACCTTCTGGGGCAATCCTTTCTCGAAATTAATGAGCATTGCATGTAACTCATGATTGTCTTCCCTGCAATGCATAATAAAATGCGCACAAAACAACCAAACAAACTCGTTAAAGGATCGATTGATAAGGCCAACATATACATCATGGAATAACCATAGTCGAGTCGCCTCGATTGGTCCAAGTAACTTTTGATTTCAAGGACATGAGAACTTACGGATTTACTGTAATCCTACTTACGCCTATGTAGTGAATCAAGCGTATAATATAACTCCACAAGAGTGGTTTCTCAAACATACGCCCGAGTTTATTGAGCATGTCCATAGGACCAAAGTTCTCAAATTGATTTTGCAATTAAGAGTTCATCCCAGCAAGCATGAGACAAGCCACATCATTGTGCTTATCATACTCAACAGAATACGCCTCATGGTCTACGGTAGGTGCACTAGCAGCAGGAGTAGCAGGAAGAGGCTTACTAATATATTCAAGTCTTTTGACCATATGCAGGACAATCCTCAATGAACGAAACCAATCATTGAAATTATCGCCAGTCAACTTTTCGCTATCAAGCATTTTCTTGAAAGCATAACTCATGTTGTTTATATTAGTGTTTTCGGGTAGAGCCATTTCTAAGAAAAAAAGTTCAAAAGTTAGTACTTTCAAATACCCATAGTAAATAAAAATACACCATTTAATTTTCACCAAACTAGGATCCAAATTGACATAGTTTCATCACATCGCTTGATCTACTAGTAATGAACTCAATTAAGCATAAAATTTCAATTACTACATATCCATATCCATATCAAATATAATAATTAATTCATGATAACATATATGTTTTCATCATGGATTCTACATAGCACTCATTATCATGTCAAACAACATATAATCAAGTCAAAGGATCACAACATACGACAACAATTATGACATATAACAAATATTCATTAATAATCACATAAAAATTATATGCAATCCTAGGGTTTATATAAGTTTAACAAAACTTAAACGTAATTAATAAAAACTTGGGGTATACGACCCAAATTAAAAAAGGTTTACAAATTAAAACCCTAGAAACCATAAACATGTAATAATCACTTAAAATTCAATTTTATGTGTTTGATGATTAATTTCACAAGATTAACGGCTCGTGATGCCATTGTTGGAGTTTTGAATTATAACACTTATATAAACAAGTAAACATCATCAAAGCATGCAAGGAAAGTAAGGATCAAATACTTGCAATCAAGAAACCTAATATAAAAGAATATGATTTTTGCAATTCCTAGCGAAACAAGGAATCGATAAACAAGAACCAATAACCCTAGTAAACTAGGGTTTAATGTTTTCGACTACACCTTAGTCATTAGGAATTAGAAATTCCGTGTATTAAAAAGTCGGTCGCCTCAAGTATATGTAATCGTTAGAAAGCTCGTAGTCGTAGTTATTTTAAGCTAGTATTATTTAGTTAAGTAACACCGTGGAGGACTGACGGTCTTTACCATCAGTATGCCCGATCCACATCCCGTTGTGTGGCGTTTATTGTAAGACTATAAATACTCTCTACCTTCCAAGGTAGAGAGTTGGAGCTCATAATAAGATTTTTCTTTCTCACTAAAGTTCCCTAAACCTCTTACTTTCTCTCTAAAACTCTTGTACGCCTACTTTGTGTTATGGTTTGATGTGTATGAAATCCAATATCTTTCAATTGGTATCGAGCCATGGTTAGATCATCTCTTACATATCTTTGGATTTCTAGTGGTTTTAGGTGGTTTTTGAGTTTGAAAAGTTTAGTGGTTTTTGCATCATTTGGTTGATTTCTAGTGTTAAAGTTTGATTTTGATTGTACTTTTGTGTTTGGAATCATCACAAGTGTTTAGGTTTTGATTTAGAAGGCTTGAATCATCGTGGTTGGATTGTTTTGGATTGAAAAGTGGTGTTGATGGGTTTTTCATGCTAGCGACTTGAGCCACGGATAAGTTTTCTTGCTAGCGACTTGCTTTGTTATTTGGCAGCGATTTGTAGTTGAAGGTCTTAGCGAGTTGGATTAGCGACTTGTTCATTGAGACAAGCCGACAAAAGTACACTTAGTGGATTCTCCACTACGGCAGCGACTTGGTGTAAGTTAGCGACTTGTACTTTATATTGTTAGCGACTTGGTGTTAGCGAGTTGCTATTTAGCGACTTAGTTCTTAGCGACTTGCTGTCAAAAATATTTCTAGCGACTTGGAGCTTAGCGAGTTGTTACTTAGCAACTTGGGATTATAGCGACTTGGCACTTAGCGACTGGGTGATTTCTTAATACGGTTTTCTCTTGATTCAAGAAAATCCCGAGAAAGAATCTATTTCCGTTTAATCGAGAGTTATAAAATCCGTGTAATCTGTTAACATGTCTACCAACGTTCCTACTATCATCTCCACCGCTGCCGAGGATGTTCAAGCAATGGTTCGATACTCGCCCACCCATGCTTGATGTAATCGACTACGACTCTTGGGCTCAACGAATTAGATTGTCTTTGGAAAGGAAAATGGTGTCAACATTCTCAAATCCATTGATGAAGGACCGTGATCGGGTTGAGACTACTAGAGACTTAATTGATACAATCAAGATGGAACAATGATCTATGGAATTGATGCACCAAAGACATATGATGAGCTCGATGATAAGGAGAAAAGAGATTCGATCTCGATATCGTGGCTTCTAACATCGTATTTCAAGGTCTTCCAAAGATATCTACAAGTTGATCAATCACAACACCGAAGCCAAGGCTGTGGATAATGTCAAGATGCTTCTCTCGTGTTCTGAATTAACTATGGAAGACAGAGAATCACAACTCTATGATGAATTTGAACACTTCAAAATGAAACCAGATGAGAGTGTTTATGAGTACTATGTGAGATTCCACAAGCTTGTGAATGATATGAGGAACATCGAATGACTATGCCAAACATTCAAATTGAACTCAAAGTTTGTGAACAACATGAATCCCGAATGGCACAAGTTTGTCACCTCTGTAAAGCTAACCAAAGGATTGAAGAATACAAACTATGAGCAACTCTATGCCTTCCTCCTTCGAATGAGAGACATGCTATGTTTGAAAAAGGATTCTTAATCGCCTCAAAACCAACCGAGGAGAGACAAGCTCTTCAAATGATTCAACGCCTTCTACTCAAACATCGAATCACAACCAAAGCCTCACAAGTCATACCCATGGGTAATGGTAATCACAAACTCATTCATGATCCTATGTTCAAACAAGTCGATGCCGATGCACACGCTGGAAACTTCATTAATCAACTAGCTCTCCCGATTAGTCAAAACATGAACTCTCTTCCACACACCAACAACAATCTCGAACGCTTCCAACCCACATAATCAAGCCACCACGAGATGGAAGGTTATGGTGCAGCCGGCTCAAGATCGACAGACGAACAAGCAAGAGGTGGAGCTGGTAGAGGTTATGCCGCAAATCGTAATAGAGGAAGGAATGGAAATCGTGGTCAAGCAAAGCCAATCAAATGTTACAAATGTAGAGGTGAGGACACATTGCAAGGAACCGCACATCGCCAAAACGCCTCGTAATGCAGAGTACTTGAGGATAAGATGTTGCTTGTGGCAAGCTCGTGATAATGGTGCGACTTTGGATGAAGAGGAGTTGTTGTTCTTGGTCGAGGGAAATGCTAAGACATATGATGCGATGTGGATGAGCAACCAATTCGTGAGATAGGCCATAATCATCGAATGCCTTTCAAGTAGTCATTGTGATGCATACGACTGATGTTGATGAAGAACCCACCGCACAAACCATCTTCATGGCTAGCATTTCTCCAATGGTCTCTCCTAAAGTCTCTTCATCACCACTAGTTGGTCCATCCAAAGATAAACTCATCTCTCGAGGTATTAAAATTATACGATGAAGTTGATGAGCAAAAGATACATAACGGCACAATCAATGTATTTATTGAATCGATATTGAAAATATGGGTAATATCAATGTTGTCCCATATGATGAATATGTGAAACAAAGTGAAAGTGAGATTGTACCAAGTGATGCATCTTCGCAATCAATAATGATTATGTTTTTGATGAATTCACCGATGCGCCTGATGATTCCGCTATCTCGAATCGAATGCCTATAAAGAACGTGTTGCTATTTATGAACAACGTGCAAAATTTGAGTTGACCACCCGTGAGCGGAAATGGATGACCAAATGCGCATAACTATTAGAAAAAGTAGGTTTAGAGAAGAAGTAATAAACAAGAGTTAAACTCTTACAAGAAAAGCATTCTAAACCGCTAAGCAAAAACAAGAACTTCAAGAAAATGTTAAAATGCTTAAGCAAGAATTCAAGTAAGGAATCAAAACTTTGAATGATTTTTCTAATCTAAAAACCTTGAAAACAAGCTTGAAAATAAGTTGTACGCATAAGGAAATACCATTCAGATCGCCCACTTAATCACTAAGCATGTAGTCTTAAGCGATAAGCATAGTATTCCCTTGTTGAGGAACCAAATCCAGAGGTCATTAAAAGGCTAGAAATGCTCATAAGGTTCTTTATGATGGCAATGAAATTCTTAAACCTAGACAAAACCTAGTTGCGCGTTAAGTGTGTAGAGGAAGATAAGAAATCGATGAAGTCACTAGGAGAAGATGAACAAGAAACTAGATGATCCTAAATGTAAAGAGAAGAAAATAATTATCACACCCCATGACTACAAAAGGAGAATTGATCTCCTTGAACATGTTTAAGCCTCAAACATTGTTGACTCGAACAAGTGTTCTTGAAAATGGACTTAGATAAGCGTAAAGCGGAAAATATTGTTGAAACAAACTCTCCCTTAGGAAAATGCCTAAAGCGATGTATCCTCCAAATACACCAATGCATCTAGTTCCTAGAACTATTGCCACTAAAAGCAAGACCTTAATCACCAATATGTTATTTTTCAACTATTTGTTGATTTTGAGAAAACTTGTAAGAAAAGGATCACACCCAATCGTATAATCAAGGGAAAGGGTTTTGAGCAAACAAAAGAATGTTATTTAATCAAGTCATGCCTTTCTTTAAACAACTAAAAGATCATTTTGAAAGTCTTAAAAGGGAATGAATTTAGACATTAAAGAAATGGAAAAGGAATTTGATGCAATGATAGTTGAGGTTAGTGACTATGAGTGTGCACTAAAATATAATGAGATTGAGAGGAAGAACTTGCATACATTGAATGAGACTCTTATTTCTTAGTGTGTTGCTCAAGATGTGTTTTTCACTGCTACAAATTGTTCCATTAACGCTTCTCAATTTCATGAATTATCTGTTGCCCTGAAAGTCTCCCATGATCGTGTCATTGACCTTAAAAAGACTAAATCTAAACTAAATGAGAAAATTGAACTGGATGATCACGACAATTTAGTTAAACATTTTTCTAAACTAGAGGTTGAGCATTTTAATTTACAACTAAAATATCAACATCTTAAAGAAAATGTCAAAACTTCAAATATCAAGACATCCTCAGATGCTCCAGAGTTTGATGCAGCTTTTCAAATTAACAAACGTGATGAACAAATTCAAGCTCATTGTAACATGATCGAAAGTTGAAAGCCCAAATCTCTCAATTAAAGGGTCAAAAGAACGATGTGACAGCTCCCAAATGCCTCCTCCTTTAGATTCTCGAATTCTCAAACGTTTCATCTTCAAAATTTAGTAATTGCATTACAAAAGGAAAACGAAAGTTTTCTAGAAGAAATGAAAAGGTTAAACGTTATTTCAATGAGTTATTTGAATCAATAAAGGTCACTGAACAAAAAACAACGAACAAATAGCTTCATTGCAAAAGGAAATTGAGAATCAAGAGCTGTGTAAAAGGAAAATGCCATCGACCAATGGGGAGAATGGTATATCAAAGGTTCACTTTGTAATAAATATGCTATGTCTGTGAAATATGTCCCCTCATCTCGTGAATAACAAACTTGCTATTCAAACATATTTCTCATGCTTATATTTCTCAGATAAGTTAGAGAAACCACTAGACAATGCAATTGGGCATGCATGCTTATATGCCAAACGATCTCAAGAAATTCTAGAATGCTTAATCACAATATGCCCTAAGTCCTTAGGTGAGAGAGTTAATCCTTTGATTCCATGTTCGATGCCTAATGCCAAGTATGATACTCATTCGATGCCCGATGTTTTGAATGTGAACCTTAGTTTGCCTTCAAGTAGTTCAGATTCCGTGATCCGTTAAAGCTAAGAAAGCGAACTCTTGTGTGCCTTCTAGAGTACAAATCCCAAAGACTTCTAGTGTTAAGAAAGTGAATCTTAGTGTGCATGCATGTAATTCAGATCCCAAAGACATCTAAACAGAGATGCAAAGAGTAGAAACCAACTAATGTTCCTATTCCTCTACAGAGTAATCGGTGACATTAAAGCGAAAGGTGTCAAAGTCTCAAGACAATACAAGGAATGATAGGACCTCGCAAGCTAAGAATGTGCATTGAAAGAGTAGAAGACCAACCTAGGAACTTTAAGCTTGAGTCGAATAAAACGAATCGTGTTGATTCTAGTATTATCCATAGGCGCATCGTAATTAATTCAATTCGATACTATTTGCAAACCTTGTAATGATGTCTCGCTTGAATTCTATTTCTAATCATGAATGTGGTGTGAATGTTTTGTCTAATGTCATCATAACCCTAGTTAATATTGCTAATGCAAAAATCATGTTAAAAAGCTAAAAGGCAGAGGCGAAGAGAGTTAGAAAATAGTGGAAACCCACAGAAGAACATTTAGTAAGATATGTTATCAATGGATACCTTTTGGCTATAAGGTTAATGAGTCAATGCCCACTAGAAAATGGATGCCCACCGGTAGAACTATTCCTTAAGAAGTGAACATACTTTGAATAGGACAACACGGACACTAGTAATCGCATCTATTCATAATGATTTCATTGCCTCAATTTCTTATATGAATGTTTCTATTTCGATGTGGGTGTTCCAATCATCATTATTAACCAAATGGAACCCATTCTGCATGGGATCCCAATTATCCGCTTATCCATTCTTGTTCGTGTTCAACCGCAGATCGCTCAAATCGCTCGTGGTACGTGGACTCAGTCGCTCCAAGCATATGATCATGACCGGTCGCGCTCATGAACTTCGTGAGTAAATTCATCGACGCTTAGATTCGGAACCACCATTTTGGAGCTATTATGGGTTATGAAGATTATGTGGTTGGTAATAGTGTAATTTGTGGTATATTATGTGGAAGGTCTTGGTCATAATTTGTTCTCTCGTTGGTCAATTCGTGATTCCGATCTAGAAGTAGCTTTAAAACATACTTGTTTCAGCTAGAGAACTTGATGGTGTAGAATTGTTAAGAGGTACCCGAGGCTCAAACCTATACACCATATCTATCGATGACATGATGAAGTCCTCTCCAATCGCTTGTCGTCAAAGGCTTCTAAAACAAAGTCTTGGTTATGGCATCGCCGCCTCAATCACTTGAACTTTGGTACCATAAACAACCTTTCCGTAAAGGATCTAGTCGAGGCTTACCCAGATTCAAATATGAAAAGATCATCTTTGCTCGCCTTGTCAATTGGGAAAGCACGAATATGCCCACAAACCAAAACCCACAAACTCAGAATGGAAGTTCTTCATACCCTTCATATGGATCCGCATGGTCCAATGAGAGTGCAAACTATTAATGGGAAGAGATATGTTTAGTAGTGGTTAATGACTACCCCGATTCACTTGGGTTAAGTTTTTGAGGACAAAGGACTAAACTCCGATGTCATCATTAAACTCATTAAACAACTTCAGATCGACTCAACAAAACAGTCAATCGTCCGAACCGACAATGGAACCGAGTTTGTTAATAAAGTACTCAATGAATTTTATGAAAATGTTGGAATCACCCTCAAAGAAGTGTTCTAACTCCTCAATGTAACGGTGTAGTTGAAAGAAGAAACCAACTCTTGTAGAAGTCGCAAGGACAATGTTGATCTACTCAAAGGTTCCAATGTTTCTATGGGTCAAGCTATTGCCACCGCTTGTTACACTCAAAATAGATCTCTAATTCACACATCTCATGGAAAGACTCATACGAACTTGTCCACAATCGAAAACCCCGATCTATCATACCTTCGTGTTTGGTGCTTGATGTTATCCAACTAATGATGGTCAAGATTTAGGAAAACCGAGAGCCAAAGGCACATTGAGTATTTGTAGGCTATGCACCAAATGTAAAAGGTTACCAATCTACAATAAGAGAACCCGAGATATCATGGAAACAATTCACGTTACGCTTGATGAGTCGACCGTCAAATGGCTCTCGGACAATCAAGTTCGGACCCGCACTTCAAAAACAATTCCATTGGTTCATCCTTGTACCAAATTCCTCTCCGCCTATTCCATATGTACCTCCAATCAAGATGATTAAGAAATTGTTTGATCCGATGTTTGATGAATTCTATGAGCCAAGTGCTATTGAACCGACAATTCCCACAATGTAGGTCGCCATATCCCCGAGAATGAAGTCAATCCTTCCGCCTCAATATCATTAAGTCAAGAAGCACCGCCGAACTCGCCTCATCAACAAATCATCAATCTTCGAATGTACATCATGGAATTGTTTCGCATCAATGATGAAGTTAATCCTTTGCTACTCCCAAGATGCTCCATTTGAAAACATATTTGCTCCGAATCATCATCGTAACCATCTTCTTCGTGAGACATCGACTCATACCTCACCTCAACAACTTCCACATGAATACCTTAGAAAATGGACTCACGATCATCCCTTAGACAACATCATTGAAATCCTCTCTAAGATCGAACCAAAGGATGTTAAACCGCCATGAATGAAGACACCGGTTCAATGCTATGCAAGATGAAATTCATGAGTTTGATCGACTTGATGTATGGGAGTTAGTACCGCCCAGATTGTGCTATGATTATTGCTCTAAATGGATCTTCAAAGTGAAACTTCATGAGCATGGTGATGCGTCAAGAACAAGGCTCGATTAGTTGCTAAAGGATACCGTCAAGAGAGGAAATTTTATCTGCGCTAAACCGCCAAGTCTAATCACATTAAACCGTCACTTGTGAATGACCACCGTAATGCACTTAAAACAGCTCGTAACACAAATGCAATGAAGATCGAGAATATAGTGAATTCCGGTCGCTTAGTCCCAAGGAGACTCAATGGTGTGTTAAACGCTGATTCGACGATAGAATGATCACTAATGATAGCGATCGAAAGGATTAGGATTGAATAATTACACCATCAAAAAGTTTATAAATAACAGCGACTTAAATGCAAATTAAGAAAATTAAAAAGATAAAAGATATTAAATAAACGCTATCACTATTTTTACAGATCGATGAACGTTTATGTGAATTTATAAAATAAAATAACTTAAATAAACTATATTAACTAAAACGTAAACTCAAATTATCTAAAAACGTTACTTAAACTGAAAACGAGCGTTATGTACGAAAACGACGCTGGAGCGCAAGATAAAACGTAAAATTATTGAAATAAAAGGCCTACGAGTATAAAACTAATTTTCTTACGTACTATTTGACAAAAGAAAATTTTAGGAAAAAGAATTATATTTTTTAGACTTTTATATTTTTATTATGAATTAATTACTATAAAACACTAATTAAATGTTTAAAATACTAAAACTAATTATAAAAATCAAACTTTTATAGAAAATACTTTATACTAATACAAATTTAAGAAAATGGAAAAGCGGAAAAAGTCGCTATGAATAAGCTAGAAATAAGCTTAAATGTTCGTATAAGCTAAATGAGACAAGAGGGTTATATATTTGATTTTGCAAAATAAAACGAGAAAGTCCCAAGGGCAACCGGTATCCGTGTACCCTTCTAACGCAGCACCAAAGGGGAGGTCTCGGGTTCGAGCCCGCCACCCCTTTTGCAAAACTTTTATTTTTGAAATTTTCTTTACAAACTAATCAAACACACAAAGATAAGCATTTTTACAACTATGACTTTCTAAAAACAACTTATAAGCACGTAAATAAGCTAAGATTACAACAAAGGGCAAGAAAATGAAATAAGCACAAGTTAAAGCTAAAATGGCTAACAAGCTATGAAATAGCAAAAGCTAAACAGAAAATGAGCTAAGTAACTTAAAATAAGCTAATTACAACAATTGAAAAGCAAATGACTAAGAAATAAGCACAAATTAAGCACAAATAAGCAAAACTAAACATCACATACGCTTAACTCCTTGAATCACTAGGTACTTTTACCTTAATTTAAGCACATGAATAAGCTCGAAATGAAAATGAACACTAGGACCAACAAGGAGACCAGTTAAACTCTCTAAAAAGCTATTTTACAAGGTTTAGCTTACACTAATAAGCTCTTGAGGAGCTTATGTAAACCGATGAAAACACCGACTAGTTATTGAACCGAATGAAATGGGACAAATGAAAAGCTCTAAGCACCCATTAAATAAGCTAGAGATGGAAAACCAAACTTGGATCCTTGAGATGACTAGGTGAGCTTCTCAAAAGCTAAGTTTCACGTAATTAAGCTAACTAATGAGCTTGTGAGAGCTTATGAAGTAGGGTACCAAAATCAGGCACGTGGTGCTTATGCAGACAAGGGTCCAAAAGAAAGAAGAAAATAAGCACTCTAAAAGTGATTAAAGTCGATCTAATATTTTTGTATTTTGTTTAGCAACTAGACTTTAATACCCTAAGAGCTTTTAAGCTAAAACTTATTATTAAACACACAGTAAAAGATCTATTTTATTCAAAACGACCTAAATGAAAATTTGACTTTTGATGATTTTAAACTTTGACTAAAATGAACTTTGAACCTAATTTATGGGCTGAGCTTGATGTTATATGATGAAAGGAAACTAATGCAAGCTAATTCTAAGATATTTAAACACAAAATGAGCTTTTGATATTGCAAAATCTCAACAGCTAAGAGCTTAAGATGAAAACAAGGATTTTGACTTTTGAGCTTTGCAAGCACAAGATGTTGATCGCAATAAGCTCAAATGAGGTTAACAAGCATGAAACAACAATGAACCACCACTGACTAAGCCTCTAAAACATTTTTGACAGCAAATCCAAACATACCTTATAAACACTGATTTTGAGGATTTCAAAGTGTAAGACTATATAAACCTATAAAATCAAATCCAGAGGTTTTCATTGGTTAAATTAGAACCTTTTTTAGCATAAACAAGTAGTCACACATGTTTTTACCTAGGATTATCAAAAATTGGCCTAAAGGCAGTCCAAACTTGAAATCTTGCAACAAGTAATTCCAAATCATAAACAACCAATATTAAGCTATAAAATCACTAACTAGCATCAAATAAACACAGAAACATGGAAATTAAGGTAACTAAGACATAGAAACAGTAAATTGCAAAAATTAGAAACATGCTTACAAATGAGAAAGTGGACTGAGACATAGAAACCAAGGACAAGGTTACACCCAATAGCTTCCTATTAAGCTCCTAATACCCATAGCATTCCAAATCCAACCTCGCTTCATCACCTTCTTCATAACCGATTTTTGATTTTCATAGATTTTATCTATTTTTAGTGATTTTCTATTTAAAAAACAAAAGTCCATTTAATGGATCTAAAACCTTAAAATCATTGTCAAGAGCTTATTGAGCTTAAAGAATCCAATAAACAACTAGTAAACTAGAATTTGAATAACATGAGAATTAAAGGAATTGAGCAAAACTTAAAAGCGAAATTAAACTAGAATTAAACCGAAAGTAAGGTTTCATTACACTACTTTAAGATAAAATACAACATTTGAAAGTTTAAAAGACATTTTAACTAAGAAAAGCATTAAAATTACATCTACGTGACAATGGCCTAATGCCAAAGTGTCTTCTCCTCTCTTTCTTCTCTCCTTTATACACCAAAATACTCCCACTAGTCCTCGATTTGATCCCACCATAGTGAGCCCTTGGATCACTCTAATTCATCGAAACCATCCATTTTGCTTTTGGCGCCAATTTTGTCAAGAGCGGTTTGAGCTTTAATGAGAGTTTGGTTTGAGTCAATTAAAGATTTTGGTGTTTAGAGGAGTGGAGGGACATAGTATGGGAGGGTGTTGAAAATGTGGGAAAACCGGGACCGGTTTTGATGTTTCGATGTTTGTGAGGAAGAGCTACAATCTCTTGGTTTTGAGCGAGAGTAGTTTTTGACTTTCTTTGACCGAGTTGGTAATACTTGGGCCGGGTCAAGGATTGGGCCAAGGGTTGGATAGTGGATTTGGATTTGGGCTTTTAATAACATAAGGGTCCGGATGGTTTAAGTGATATTATAAGGACCAAAATTGCAACTTCATCAAACTTCAAGGACTGAAAGTGATATATTTCCAATGCTCTCACAAGGACTAAACATGATAAACATTTATAGAGCAAGGACCATTTTTGCACAAAATCCATTTTTTAAAAGTCCAAGGACTAATTTTGCAAAATTTCAAAGTTTAGGGACTTTTCTTGCCAATTTACCAAAGAATCATTCAAGAATCATTTTTAACAACTTAAAATACTTCAGGGACCTTGAATGATAAATTTCCACATTTTGATATTCCGTGGACTAGATTTGATAACTTTTAAAACTTGGGAGACTAAAGCGCCAATTTTGCAAACTTGATACATTTTCATCCGATTTTGATATTTTTGCATTTAAAACACATAAAACACCGATTTGTGATATTTTGATCATTTTGATGTGTTTAGTGTTTTCGGATGATTTTGCGCTTATATTGTACAAAAATGATGAGTATTTAGACACTCATCAATCCCCACATCGAGATATTGCTAGTCCCTAGCAATGATTTGAGAAAACCCGATGGATTTTAATCTCTTTACCAAAAGCCATTACTTCGAGTAGCCAAATGTTTCAGTTCAAGTAAGAACCTTGGTACATCGATAACCAAATGATTTTGAGCAAATCATAAGTCAGAACGGATTTGATTCGTCTTTACCGTAGCCGCACCTTCCGGACTAGCCAACTCTTAGATAAATTATCAATATTATCTTTGGTGAGTGATTACCAATTATGGTTTTTCCATTGCCTTTACCACAAGCCATAATCTTGCGGCTAGCCAACTCTTTACTAATTAGGATATGGTTAGTTGAGAACCATACAATTTTGGCAAATTGCAAGCCATATAAACGGTTTGAGAAATCTTTACCAAGAGCCGTTTGCTCTGGATTAGCCAATCCTTTTGTGTGTTAGACATGGTGGATGATTACCATTTGTTGTGTTTAGTACATAGTACTTCCACTAAAAAAATTTTTAATTTGGCCATTTTGGTGAAAAAGGGACTAAAGGGTACATTTATGATCAAATTCGCCAGAATTTCCCCACACTTAGAAATGAATATTGTCCTCAATATTCAAAACTAAATGGGGTAACACAACAATTATTTTATTTTTTCTCAGATTTACAATTTTCAAAGTTTTTTTTTATATACAACAGTGGGTTATTACCCCACACTAGGTGGTAGAACAGAGAAAGAAGACAGAAATATGGGTGAAAACCCATATAGTGTGGCTTGTTTTTGATAACCAAGTCACTAGCTTGACTTGACCCCGAATTAAATGGTTCATGGGGAAAGCGGGTGGGATTGCCACTCAAAGAATGGGTGAGAAATTGGAGTGGGATTGCCACTCACAGAATTATGAATATTCATCACTTAAGATGAGTCTAAGAATCTTAGAAAGAAACTTAGAAAGAGCGAGAAGAATCTTTTGATTTTTGATGTTATAAAAGAAATGGAAAATATTTTGTATTTTTTAAAGTTTTATATATATATCGTAAGAAAGAAAATTCCTAACAACCGCCTCGAAGGGAATCGGGTCCGACAGAGCTCAAGAATCAGAAATGTACCAACAACCAAATGTTGTAACCGAGGGACTTATCAAATTGGACAAATTGTGCAAAGGAAAAAATGTTTTGTATTTTATATTGTTTTTGGTGCTATTAACACCTTAGGAAAATATTTTAACTTTACAAAAACTTTTACAAAATGGTGGAATATGTGCAAAATGGATCCGAAAAAGGCTAAACACATGCTAAAGCCTCCCGTGCGCCAAAATTTGATCTATGCTAAACCGTCAAGTCTAATCACACAAACCGGACTTAAAACAACAAACACAAATGCAATGAAGATCGAGGAATATAGTGAATTCCGGTCGTTTAGTCCCAAGGAGACTCAATGGTGTGTTAAAGCTGATTCGACGATGGAGTGATCACTAAGGATAGCGATCGAAAGGATTAGGATTGAATATTACACTCTTGAAAAGTTTATAAATAAAAGCGACTTAAATGCAAATTAAGAAAATTAAAAGATAAAATCTATTAAATAAACGCTATCACTATATTTACAGATCGATGAACGTTTATGTGAATTTATAAAATAAAATAACTCAAATAAACTATATTAACTAAAACGTAAACTCAAATTATCTAAAACGTTACTTAAACCGAAAGCAGGCGTTATGTACGAAAAACGATGACGGGCGCAAGATAAAACGTAAAATTATTGAAATAAAAGGCCTCACAGTATAAAACTAATTTTCTTACGTACTATTTGACAAAAGAAAATTTTAGGAAAAGAATTATATTTTTAGACTTTTATATTTTTATTATGAATTAATTACTATAAAACACTAATTAAATGTTTAAAAATACTAAAACTAATTATAAAAATCAAACTTTTATAGAAAATACTTTATACTAATACAAATTTAAGAAAAATGGAAAAGCTGAAAAAGTCGCTATGAATAAGCTAGAAATAAGCTTAAATGTTCAGTATAAGCTAAATGAGACAAGAGGGTTATATATTTGATTTTGCAAAATAAAAACGAGAAAGTCCCAAGGGCAACTGGTATCCAGGTACCCTTCTAACGCGCACCAAAGGGGGAGGTCTCAGGTTCGAGCCTGCCTACCCCCTTTTTGCAAAACTTTTTATTTTTGAAATTTTCTTTTACAAACTAATCAAACACACAAAGATAAGCATTTTTTACAACTATGACTTTCTCTAAAAACAACTTATAAGCACAGAAATAAGCTAAGATTACAACAGTGGCAAGAAAAATGAAATAAGCACAAGTTAAAGCTAAAATGGCTAACAAGCTATGAAATAGCAAAAGCTAAACAGAAAATGAGCTAAGTAACTTAAAATAAGCTAATTACAACAATTGAAAAAGCAAATGACTAAGAAATAAGCACAAATTAAGCACAAATAAGCAAAACTAAACAACATTACACGCTTAACTCCTTGAATCACTAGGTACTTTTACCTTAATTTAAGCACATGAATAAGCTCGAAATGAAAATGAACACTAGGACCAACAAGGAGACCAGTTAAACTCTCTAAAAGCTATTTTACAAGGTTTAGCTTACACTAATAAGCTCTTGAGGAGCTTATGTAAACCGATGAAAACACCGACTAGTTATTGAACCGAATGAAATGGGACAAATGAAAAGCTCTAAGCGAGACCCATTAAATAAGCTAGAGATGGAAAAACCAAACTTGGATCCTTGAGACAGCTAGGTGAGCTTCTCAAAAGCTAAGTTTCACGAAATTAAGCTAACTAATGAGCTTGTGAGCTTATGAAGTAGGGTACCAAAATCGTGCACGAGGTGCTTATGCAGACAAAGGAGTCCAAAAGAAAGAAGAAAATAAGCACTCTAAAAGCGATTAAAGTGATCTAATATTTTGTATTTTTGTTTAGCAACTAGACTTTAATACCCTAAGAGCTTTTAAGCTAAAACTTATTATTAAACACACAAGTAAAAGATCTATTTTATTCAAAACGACCTAAATGAAAATTTGACTTTGATGATTTTTAAACTTTGACTAAAATGAACTTTGAACCTAATTTATGGGCTGAGCTTGATGTTATATGATGAAAGGAAACTAATGCAAGCTAATTCTAAGATATTTAAACACAAAATGAGCTTTTGATATTGCAAAATCTCAACAGCTTAAGAGCTTAAGACGAAAACAAGGATTTTGACTTTGAGCTTTGCAAGCACAAGATGTTGACTGCAATAAGCTCAAATGAGGTTAACAAGCATGAAACAACAATGAACCACCACTGACTAAGCCTCTAAAACATTTTTGACAACAAATCCAAACATACCTTATAAACACTGATTTTGAGGATTTCAAAGTGTAAGACTATATAAACCTATAAAATCAAATCCAGAGGTTTTCATTGGTTAAATTAGAACCTTTTTTAGCATAAACAAGTAGTCACACATGTTTTTACCTAGGATTATCAAAATTGGCCTAAAGGCGGTCAAACTTGAAATCTTGCAACAAGTAATTCCAAATCATAAACAACCAATATTAAGCTATAAAATCACTAACTAGCATCAAATAAACACAGAAACATGGAAATTAAGGTAACTAAGACATAGAAACAATGTAAATTGCAAAAATTAGAAACATGCTTACAAATGAGAAAGTGGACTGAGACATAGAAACCAAGGACAAGGTTACACCCAATAGCTTCCTATTAAGCTCCTAATACCCCATAGCATTCCAAATCCAACCTCGCTTCATCACCTTCTTCATAAATCGATTTTGATTTTTCATAGATTTTATCTATTTTTAGTGATTTTCTATTTTAAAAAACAAAAGTCTATTTAATGGATCTAAAACCTTAAAAGCATTGTCAAGAGCTTATTGAGCTTAAAGAATCCAATAAACAACTAGTAAACTAGAATTTGAATAACATGAGAATTAAAGGAATTGAGCAAAAACTTAAAACTGAAATTAAACTAGAATTAAACTGAAAGTAAGGTTTCATTACACTACTTTAAGATAAAATACAACATTTGAAAGTTTAAAAGACATTTTAACTAAGAAAAGCATTAAAAATTACATCTACGTGACAATGGGCTAATGCCAAAGTGTCTTCTCTCTCTTTCTTCTCTCCTTTATACACCAAAAATACTCCCACTAGTCCTCGATTTGATCCCACCATAGTGAGCCCTCGGATCATTATAATTCATCGAACCATCCATTTTGCTTTTTGGCGCCAATTTTGTCAAGAGCGTGTTTGAGCTTTAATGAGAGTTTGGTTTGAGTCAATTAAAGATTTTGGTGTTTAGAGGAGGTGGAGGGGACATAGTATGGGAGGGGTGTTGAAAATGTGGGAAAACCAGGACTGGTTTTGATGTTTCAGTGTTTGTGAGGAAGAGCTACAGTACTACTGGTTTTTGAGCGCGAGAGAGTAGTTTTTGACTTTCTTTGACCGAGTTGGTAATACTTGGGGCCGGGTCAAGGATTGGGCCAAGGGGTTGGATAGTGGATTTGGATTTGGGCTTTTAATAACATAAGGGTCCGGATGGTTTAAGTGATATTATAAGGACCAAAATTGCAACTTCATCAAACTTCAAGGACTGAAAGTGATATATTTCCAATGCTCTCACAAGGACTAAACATGATAAACATTTATAGAGCAAGGACCATTTTTGCACAAAATCCATTTTTTAAAAGTCCAAGGACTAATTTTGCAAAATTTCAAAGTTTAGGGACTTTTCTTGCCAATTTACCAAAGAATCATTCAAGAATCATTTTAACAACTTAAAATACTTGGGGACCTTGAATGATAAATTTCCACATTTTGATATTCCAGGACTAGATTTGATAACTTTTAAAACTTGGGGACTAAAGCGCCAATTTTGCAAACTTGATACATTTTTCATCTCGATTTTGATATTTTGCATTTAAAACACATAAAACACCGATTTGTGATATTTTGATAATTTTGATGTGTTTCGAGTGTTTTCGGATGATTTTGCGCTTTATATTGTACAAAATGATGAGTATTTACACACTTATCAAGACGACTTTGAAGAATCTTTTGCTCCTGCTGTTCGAATCGAGGCAATCGTAATCTTTTGGCTAATGCTGCTAGTAAGAACATGGTAGTTCATCGATGGATATAAAGACGGCATTTACGAATCGGAGATCTTAAAGAAGTCGCTCACGCCACCCAACCGGAAGGATTTGTGAATCAAGAGTATCCTTCTCACGCTTATCGTTTGAAGAAGGCTCTTTACGGTTTAAAGCAAGCTCCAAGGGCATGGTATGATACGCTATGAAAGTTTCTTCTATCTACCGGATTTAGCAAAGGAGCATTGATCCAACATTGTTCACCGTGAAGTCGTGCAAACATTTAATTCACGCTCAAATTTATGTTGATGATATCATCTTTGCCTCGATCGACCCCAATGAGTGCGACCGCTTTTCAAATGAAATGGGTTCTAAATTTCAAATGTCAATGATGGGACAAATGTCATTTTCTTGGGATTAAAAATTTCACAAAGTTCCGGAGGCATTTTCATAAATCAATCTAAATATGCAAATGAGATTTTAAAGAAATTTGGATTCGATTCTAGTGACCCGCTGACACTCCCATGATTAAAGGTACTAAACTAGATGAGGACCACTCGTGGATCATGGTAGACCAAACAAAATATCGTAGTATGATTGGATCCTCGATGTACCTCACAACCTAGTAGACTGTACATCTTGTTCATTGTTTGCATGTGTGCTAGATACCGTGCTAAGCTTCACTAAAAGCACCTTGAAGTGGTTAAACGGGTCTTTCGGTATCTCCAAGGAACCATCAATATGGGACTTTGGTACCAAGGACACCGGTATGTCACTAACGACCTATGCAGATGCCGATCATGCAGGATGTTAAGATACTGGTCAAGCACGCCCGTGAGGTGCTCGGCCATGATAAGCTTGTGAGTGGTCTTCAAAGCAAATGAGTATTTCTATTTCCTCTACAGAGGCGAATACATAGCCATGTTATCTTGTTGTGCTCAAATCCTATGGATGAGATCCCAACTATCCGACTATGGCTTTGAATTTAACAAAATCCCTCTCGATCGCGATAATAAAGTGATATTGCTCTCTCATGCAACAACGTACAACACTCAAGAGCAAAGCACATCGACATTCGACATCATTTCACCGTGGAACAAGTGGAAAACGGTGTGGTGGAACTTTACTTTGTGAGGACCGAATACCGCTTAGCGTACATCTTCACCAAAGCTCTTCCTAGAGAACGCTTTGAGTTTATTCTTCCACGACTTGGCCTTAAAAGCCTTCAACCGTAAACACTCAAACGTCTTCAAGAGGAAGAAGAGGAGTAAAGGTTTTTCATCTATCTCTTGTATATATCTATTCGAAAAACAAAATACAAAATTATAAAACCTTCAAAAATCAAATAGAAAAATATAAAACATTCAAAATCCATAAAATTTGAAAATTCAAAATCCTCAAAAATATTGTCATTTTGTCATGTTTTTCTCGATTCGATTATATCTACTTGCCTTGATGTCGTCATTCAAAGAATGATACGGGACTTTAGATGTTGTTCGAATTTTAATATATATATATATATATATATATATATATATATATATATATATATATATATATATATATATATATATATATATATATATATATATATATATATATATATATATATATATATATATATATATATATATATATATATATATATATATATATATATATATATATATATATATATATATATATATATATATAGAATCTAGATCAAATAAGATCAAACTTAAAGTTGTTAAAATGAGATCGAACTAAAATTTGACAAGAGATACTCTCCTTGCAATAAAAATAATTTTTTATTTACTACAACTAAAATTGTTAAAGTTTCGATAGATTTCTTTTTAAAATTTACGAAACCTAGGTGATACACTTTGATTAGAAGTTTAATGTGTATCGTGTTTTGTATGTATCGTGTTTTGGAATATTTATTAGTGTAATGCGTATCGTGTATCACTAATCCAAACTCATGTATCATTTGGTTATTAGTTGTTAAATGTTAATTTGTATTAAAATATTATTTTTTTGTGTATGATTGCTAAAATTGTTATTTATAAATGTTTTAGTGGTTTTTAGATTTGATCTTATTTTTATAACTTTAAGTTTGATCACATTAACCCTCCCTATATATATATATATATATATATATATATATATATATATATATATATATATATATATATATATATATATATATATATATATATATATATATATATATATATATTTGGGAGAAAGAGAAAAATGGTTTATTGTCGGTTCAGCAAGAACCCGCTTTTTCAAAGAAAGAACAGAGCCATACTTTTCATGTTTTCAAAATTCCATGCTCGATTCTATTAACATTCATCCGTTGAAAACTAATCGCTCAAAAATAACTCCTGACTCTATTTTTGAAAATCTTCCGGACTTATTTGTCAAAATATCTATCTCTCAATCAACAACCTATGTCATTGATTGAGGAGAGAATGATTTCAATTAAATTAAAAGTTATTTGTCATTCAATTGTTTTCAAAAGATATTCATGCATGTTTAATCAATGGAGTTTAAAGTCTTAAAATCCGATCCTT
Source organism: Chrysanthemum lavandulifolium (assembly GCA_022545495.1). NCBI lineage: Eukaryota > Viridiplantae > Streptophyta > Magnoliopsida > Asterales > Asteraceae > Chrysanthemum > Chrysanthemum lavandulifolium. The sequence continues at coordinate 138,249,131 of CM040241.1, read as the reverse complement.
ATCGCTTAAAATGCTTTCATAATCAAGTCACAATTCTCCTTAAAGCATTCAAAATCAATTTAAATCTACAAGAGATCACAAATCTCAAAGGATTTGATAATTGTGATCGGGGAGAATTTGTGATTTAAATTGAATTTAACTGATAATTCGTAAATGGTTTTATAAGGATGTACAAGCTCTCCTTCCCACATGTGCCAAAGGATTTCAAGTTTTCCATGCACATGTTGAGGGGAGCATCTATTTTAAACCACAAATAGTTGAAACGTGATCAATTTATTTCAATGTGCAGTCTTTTCCTAATATGTGCAAAACATTTTCAAATATGAGGCACATATCGAGGGGAGCAAAATTATGAAAACCTCATCCTTCCCTAAAATACTTTATCTACTTGTTTTGATAAGGAAGTGATGTTGATATCTTTAGAAAATGGTAATCAAAGAAGTTAATTTTCTCTTGTCTCCGTGCAAAACGATTTCAAACATTTGATGCACATGTTGAGGGGAGCTCTTGTTCTAAAAATATAAAAACAATTCGGTACAAAATGCTTTGATAATATATCACAAGTATCCGGATTGATTTTCAAATGGTTTTCAATTGGTTCAAATGGCGATGAACAATACCAAATAGACCGACCAAATTTACTTTATGTACGGTGATATAAGGATGATAAGGTTAGGTATTTGTTCCCATGATCCGCCGAACGGAGGATCTACCCATGGACAATCCACTAGTTAGTGTAGAAGTCCTTAGGTATGATGATAAAAGGAGAAAAATAAGATATGGAAGAGTGCGGACCGAGATGAGCTAGTACTTGAATAAACCCAACAAGGTTCTAGCTATGAAGTCTCAGTAAGCACCGGGAATGAAGAATGAAAAGAATTGAATGAGAAAAGGGTGAAAAGAAATAGCCTTCATTTATTCAACCATAGGCGTAAACCGGTACAATTCATATGCTAACGATGGTAACATCGGTATTGAAGACAAGACGTCATGGACCCAAGAACGCCTCGCACTACAACTTCCCAAAACACTCAAGTTCCTCTTATAAGGGCTTGTTTCATTCTCACGGGAACCCACATAATCTATCGACTTTCTTAGAGATTGTTGATATTGAAGAAGGAGACCCTCTCCTAGTCTCCCAAGACAGAACCAAATATGCACAAATTGAGTCTAGAGCCACGAGATCATCTATAAATCTCATTAGGACACTTTCAATGAAGACTCTCTGCTTCACACAATGTGGAAAGAGAGATTATATCTTGAGTCCCACGCATTATCCTTGTGGTATTGCCGTAACATCCGAGTGATATGCAAACATATTCATAATGAAGATGGAAAGCCTTCCGGAGCCAACGCCAAACAAGCTCCCGTGGGTGGCATGTGAGATCTAATCAATAGATCAACCATGTGACAACCCAATGAAACAATGGGAGATTCAATCTTTGAATCAATCCTCGTTCGAAGTTATGGATTGACGGATACCTTTGAAAACCGGTCGTTGTGCTTAAAACTCTTTTCTTTAGCAAATCGACCGTAACGGATATTTCAAATCAAAAGTGTTTTATGATTGATAATTGATGTTCATTTAAACCTTCGTTGTATTGCAAAACAATTTCTATTGAGTAATACACGATTGTTTTTCAAATATCTTTTCATCAATCAAGGAATTTCTATTCGGTGGTTCACTCATCCGCTGACTTCTTTGAGACGTTCGGTTTGAGAACAACTAGAGCACCGCGAAACCCCGTCAAGGAAATTCTTCGAATTATACCGATCACAGTAAGATTTGTATCGATCAACGGGAACCATGGGCACAGACTTAATTCAACGAAGTGATCAAAGACACTTTCGTGCAATTTATTGCTAACTCGTTGTATGCGTACGCCCCACGCTTTGTACCGATCGTAATGAAGCGGTCAATCCATAGCCGCATGCTCACTTAACACATTCATCTCAAAAGAAATCATGATTATCGCATCAATGACTCGATATTTTCACTCCATGCTTTTGCTACCGCCGCCAATATCATGAATCAACGAAAGCTTCCGCTACTCGATGAGAAGATTTCATGATCCGAATGTGAGCATGTCCGTCCGAAAGTCACAACATCACATAATACCTACACCACAATGGATGTGTCGATACTTTTGTTAGTGATGATCTCAAAAGTCGGCTCAAAATTATTATCACGTGGATCAAGAAAAGACCTCCACTTGGATTAACCAAACATGCAATGAGAAGAATCAATGACTACGAGCTTGAGCAATGTACTACATCAAGAATGCAAGAACAATTGTTAATGTAATATCCGCTTGTATTCAATGTAAGTTTAGTCTATGTTTGAGGTGACTCCGTAGGGAGATTGTTAGGAATTAGAAATTCCGTGTATTAAAGAGTCGGTCGCCAAGTATATGTAATCTTTAGAAAGCTCAGAGTCGTAGTTATTTTAAGCTAAGTAGTATTTAGTTAAGCAACACCGTGGAGGACTGACGGGTCTTTACCCACCGTGATGCCCGATCCACAACCCGTCAGTGGCGTTTTATTGTAAGATTATAAATACTCTACCTTCCAAGGTGAGAGTTGAGCTCATAATAAGATTTTTCTTTCTCTCACTAAAGTTCCCTAAACCTCTAACTTTCTCTCTAAAAACTCTTGTACGCCTACTTTGTGTTATGGTTTGATGTGTATGTGAAATCCAATATCTTTCATAGTCGAATGAGGAAAATTTCACAAACATAAGTGTAGTTGTCCTTCGTTCTTGTACACACGTATTACTAATGATTGAATGAGAAAAGCTAGGTTCTTGATCACAAACAAACCAAACACTTTTGTTTTGAGCTTAGAAAATCGATCCCTAAGGGATTAGGGTGGAAACCGACCGGCTAGCTCAAAAGGAGAGGAGAGAGAAGAGAAATTAGGTTTGCAAGGAACCAAGATTAGTTTAGAATGAATAGAAGGGTTTGTATTTTTACTATAACAATCTTGAGTCCAAGTTAGTAGAAACCCCTACTCTTTCTATTCGGACGAATATAGGAATCCCCAAGGGATTCTAGAACCTTCTCGACCTTTAATTTTATCTCTAGTACCTTAAGTTAACATTTAACGATCGTTAATCAATAATCGTTAAATACTAACGCCCTTTAACTGCTTATTTGTGAAATTAATAATCAACCATGACGTTTATATTAATTATTAAAATATTAAATATTATACGTAAAGTGTGCAATCTCGAAGACTCTTGTTCGAATCTGGTCATACACATATTAATTTATATCCATAAAACTTACAGTTTCATATCTTGGTTTTGAGTTCAATCATGTGGCGGAGGGGAGGTGATGGCGGCGACTGGTAGGTTTGTGGCAGCGGTGGCTGGTGGTTTAATGTTGAAGATGATGGTGGTGGTTGTGGGGTGAATTTATTATAAGGTTTAATACAGAGGAGTATTTTAGTCATTTTAATTTTACCAAAAGACACGTTAAAATAAACAAGAGCTGCCAAAATAAGAGTCATCATGGTCTTTTGAGATTACCAAAAATTGTTTATAAACAATGATGTGCACTTACGAGCGTGGTCTCTTTTCAAAATTTCCTCCTAAATTCGAGCATGTGTTTCTCTCTCTAGTGATTAATGGTTCATGATTTAGGGACTTATGTTTGGCAAATGCGGTAACTTAGTGCTAATAAAACAATCAGATAAGCATACAGTTTCAAAGCAATGTGTTCAGTTTAAAATATAGCATGTATTTCCCCCAAGGGTTTTCAAAACAATTAAGTAATAGAAAGTGGGGCTATGAACTCACTGTAGTGATCAGCAGCGGAGTGTAACGCTATATTGTATGTCAACAATAGAGTATGGAAAGACCACGATCTTTAACGATTACCTAAGAAAGCATAGTATTCGTGTTTTAGTATATTGTACGATATAAGTGTACAAGTATATATAGTTTGTTGCTTATAGTAACAGCTTTAGTATGTGAAACGTATTTAGTTTATAGATATCGCACTATTGTTCGGGCCATCATAATTCGTGAGGCCATGTAGTAAACGCTCGAGAGCTAGGACACTTTAAATCTTAAATCCAAGAACTCGTCGACACGTTTTACCCAAATGAAACCCCTCACATTAAGCTCCCTAGATTGTAGCACTTAGTAGATAAAACATATGTTTTGAGTGAAGATTGTTATATCATAAAGTTTATCATGTTTTTAGTAAATATCTAGTTTTTTCAAGTTCTCGTCGTTTACTAGTGATCACAACTTATTAACATGGTCAAGAATGAAGTTTTGGTAAAAATTAGCGGAAAAGGGTAAAATGGTCATTTTTCCGTTACTTGCGAAAATACTATTCCGATGGTTGAATGAAGTTTTGTTAATTTAATATGTAACTAGCTATGAAAATAACATAGTTTCTATATTCTTAATTTGTGAAAATACAATTTTTGCCGGTAAAAACTGTTTTACAAATTTTAGGCAAAATAATATCGCTTGGTCTTTTAGACCAAGTTCCTCATGTAGCCGTAAAACATCGTTCGGACAACTTTCGTGTTTTAACTTTTTGATGATTCTGACCAGAAGTGCCACTTATTTTGGACAGACTCGGCAGTAGCCAATTTGGTGCTTTCTAGGTTTTTGCTAACTTCTTTTTACTATAACTTTTGACTCGTTTGTCCGTTTCAGGTGATTCAAGTTGCTATGTTTGCCTTTTTATCTTGTCTAAAATAATATGTAAGTTACCAAGTCCATATATAGTTGGTTTAAATGGCTTCAAAAATGTAGAATATGACTAGTTTACTCGTTTGTTACTTTTACGATAACATGTGAATTAAAACATATGATTGAGTATATTTACATCATGAATCAACATAGTAACCATATATATAGCATGTATTTGACAAGATTTAAAACATGCGCTTTCCAAACACACTAATCGTAGAGATGCAACATTTGAGCATGCTTCATTAAAATTGCCTATATGTTTAAAAAACTAAGACTTGCTTTACCATAAATTAAAGTTACTGTCACAATGATAGAAGAAGTTTTACATTTAAAAGAAAATACATTTTGAAACTGAAACCTAGAGATAGTCACTATATATGATCATACGCTTCTCTCGTATCTTCATAGTATATATATATATATATATGTTCTTATTTTAATAAACAAATAAACCTCGCACCTAGTAAAACCAAACCTTAACATCATCTAACACTGGCCCACAAAATGACCATAGTCATTAAGCTTTGTGTGATAAAAGGCACCCAAAAGTAATTCGTGTTCGTGTTGATATCGCCTTGAACTTAAGAACTCCAGTTGTAAATTCACCCATTCCCCGAGACTCATGTTTCAATTTCAAGGTTTCTCTAGCGGCAAAGGCCTCGACCATCATTGAACCATGGCAACCATTATGCGCATCGCCTATGACAAATGTTAGCCTATAGAATTTGTTAGGAACGGTTCTTATGATTTGTGCAATGGCTGTTTCTCGGCCCCCAACCAACTCAATGGCTGATAGACCTGAGGGTACGTTGAAGTGCTTCGAGTCTATGTATTTTGCTGGTTTGAGCGATTCAACGATCCATCCGGGGAGTGGGGATACTATGTCATGTATTTTGGGGAGGAGAAGCACTCCTGTTGAGAAATTTTTGAACACGTATGGACCAATTTCGAAGTCACCATTTTTCACCAAATTTCCTACACGCAAAAGAAAGTTGTATATTGTTAAGGCTCTTTTACATTTGACCGGATAAAGAGTAAGAAATACATATAATTTGCAAGTGCTTCGTTATAAAATATTTGTAGCCTATATTTAATTTAGGAAGAATTTCATCTATATCCTTGCAAAACTTTAAAATTACATCAATATCCTTGCAAATTTCGTAATTACGTCAATATCCTTGCAAAACTTAAAAATACTCATTGATATCCAAAAAACCATTATAATCTTTATTAAATTATTGCTATAGTTAAACATATCCTTTAAATCTTAATTAATAGTTATTTTACCATTTTGCCCTTCTACCATAGTTAAGCATGTCTTCTTCCTTACATTTTTCCAGCTTCTTTATAACTGAATAGGTGAACCAAGTATAAAGAAAATGAGCATCTCTTTCCTTTCATTTAATCAAGATTGTTGTTAATAAAAGGGACCACCCACATATACTATAACTCATTTGCTATGTTACCACATATCTTTTCTCAGTCTTTCCTTTTCTTGAAGAAGTTGGTTTCTAGAGATTCCATTGTATTTTGCTTGATCCCAATCAAAAGAATTATCGCTGTAACATTTATTTGTTAAATCTGATCCGTTTCTATGGATGTAGAATGACACGGTAATTACTCAAAAGAAGATTATAATACTTATTTTACAGATTTTGAAGATCTAAATAATGGTATCATTATTATTGTTTGGTGACTATAGATTTGACAGCTTTAGTTTAATCCCAGTAAATACACATTGGCTATTAAGGAAGAAGAAGAAGATTGAAGTTATTTGACTATTTTCAAGGGCAAAAGCGTAAAATAACTCTTCAATTAATATTCAGATAATAGGTTTAGATATTATAATCATTTAATAAAGATCAAAATGGTTATTTGGATATTAATGAGTATTTTTAAATTTTGTAAGGATATTGACGTAATTATTAAATTTGTAGGATATTAGTGTAATTTTAAAGTTTTGTGAGGATATAGATAAATTCTCCTTTAATTTAATTGGTAATTGATTAGTATTTATGTCCTCAAAAGTTTAGATCCCGTGCACCTCTTTTGAGTGTCGACTTATCCTTCTCAAAGGACTTAGCCTAGAGCCTAGACAATGAGGAACTTTTCAAATGACGATCTTTAGCAAGCACCAAGAATAAAGAAAATCATTGCAAGCAATGAAAGAATAATACCGCATGGTACTTCAGAGGTTTCATCTTTTTATTGCGATGACATCTAAGAGGCTCACAAGTGGGGTCCTCTTGGATCCTGTGATTATGAAAGGTAACCTTCACTATGTTACGAATAGCTTTAAAAGCATAAGCATAAGTATCCCTCCATCCGTACTATACAATGTTCGAATTGGCACCACCGACCGCCCATCAAGATTCACCATGAGCTTCGCCTTGAGCACAAGTTCTTGTAGCCGAAATGTGAGAGAATAGGTTGAACCAGGCTCAACGTTAATATATTGTGATAGGGAAGCTTCATTCCCAAGCCTCGCTGCATGAGTCCCACGAGGAACCGCAAAATAAAACCCACCTGGTTGTCGCCCACCTGAGATGTACTCGACTATACCCTTGATTTCCCATTTGGGCAAAGAGTATTTTCCTATGATCATTCTTCTCTTCAAGTTGGATAGTTTTGGACCTAGCTCAAATTGGCCATTAGGAAGCATTCCTATAGAAAGAAAAAAAAAAAAATACTAAGGTTAGTGTTTCAAAATAAAGAATTTACTTTACTAACAAAATAAAAACCACATCCAGCTGGTTCTGTATCAATCTATAAACACAAATTTAGTAATTTAGTGATACCATTCTAAAGAGAAAACAATGTCATTTTCATTTTATTATGATTTTAAGGATGTTGTAAGTAAGAAAATAGTGTGATATTTAAATCAACATACCGTCACGAATAGGAACGCGACGAGTAGCATTAGCAGCATAAGTCTGGCAAGAAACATGGGCAAAGTAAAGAATCACGAAAATGAAGGAGAAAGAGGATAAGAAAGACATTTTCGATTGTAGTGTACACAAAACAAGTACACAGGAAGTACGGGGCAATATCACTCCTTTTTCACCTTATTTATAATGCATTTGTGCATGACATGTTACAACTTGGTTTATATTTTTAAATATGAATTGTTCAGCACACAATTTACTTTTGATATACACACCGAGTTACAAGCATGACAAGCATCGTGTAATGCATGTAAATATTTTGAATACATCATTCTAGTTTTGCTAATGATTCAATTGTCTACACGACTACACAGAAGAGCATTCATGTAAAATTTCACTGACATGATAATACGATCGAGATAGGCAAACTGCATCATGACATATCTGAATATACCCAAAATTAATATCGTATATAGTCGACTACAGATTTCCATATTAAACTTGTTTTGTTGTCTTATAGTATTGTATTCACAAATTTGTTAAAGTTGAATGTGTTATAGTGCAATTTGCCATACAATAATTATAAGCTAGTTTCAAGATATTCAAACTTATTCAGAATATTATATTTTGCCAGGTTATTGAGATAGCAATCTTTTAATGGTAGATGTTAAGCTCTAATTACTAATCTAGCAGCAGAAACCTTAGCGACTTTTCATATGCTCTCTAAATAGGTAAGATCAGGGTTTTTTTTTTTTTTTTTTTTTCATACGGCGATTAGATTAGAAACTAGGAAGTAACTAAAATTGTGATAGATAGCTTTTGATAAAGTCATAGTTGTACTTTTGACTTGTGCAAATGAGCTTAAACTTCTATCCTTAATAGCCAATTTTATCCAAGGTTTTAAAAACAGGACCGGTCATCGAACCGTGTGCAAACAGCAACACTTGTGGACCAGCACCTACCAACATAATTTAGTATCGAACACGAAATGTTGGCCTTCAAATTAAGAACATAATGTATTGTCAAGTAGACAATCCTTGTATCTAGACCTATGAAACAGGTCATGTGAATTGAAGTTGTGAACTATCAGTAACCGCTAACCGCCATTAACCACCATCAACACCGTGAGACATTCTCTTCACGCATGAAAACATTTTTACCGAAAACCTTGTAGCACGCAACAATGTCAAATCACTATCTATTTTTTCCCTTGAACTATTCACATCGCCGTCATATGCACAGACCCTGATATACTGTATTATATACCGTGTTGCATGTAAGTTTTACTTATCTGTTTTCATGATTAAACTTTAATCTTTTAAGGTAAATTGCTAGCTAGGTTAAGCACTTGTATCAGAGAAAGATACGATTAGAATGAAATAGATGGTGGTGGGAGCATTTAAGTGAGTGGGTTGGCATTTGAATCGTCACGTTACATCATGTGCCTCATGTGCCTAGCTCTAAGATAAGTCGATAACCAACTACAACATTGACTTTCATCCTATAATGCATATCCAATTACTCCGTACAAAATTAAGGAATCAATTTAATTAGTGCAAAGGTCCATAGCATATACAAAACCATGCATGGATTTCATATATAAGAGAGCGAGGTTTAACTTACGTAAGTTCTAAGCAACAGTTAACACTGCTTTTTGAAAAATTACGTTCGACCAAAAAGAAAATTGATTTGCATGCGGTTATGATCAGTGTTATTCTTCTTGCATGTTGAAAATCAGTTTTGTATAGACTAAAATTAAATTTTAGTCCTTGCAATATGCCGTATAATATTGTGTTATCACATGCATGAAGTTTACTTCTCAAATTTAGATGCTACATGATTTTTTTTTTTTCTTAATTTAAAGTTTCTTGTTTTGTTTTGTTCTTTGATATAAAATTATTTGACATTTCGTGAATTATGTGTTCAGCATTCAGCTCTATATACAAAATATAAATACAATATCCCTTTCATTTCACGCATGCTGCATGCACAAACATTATGTGTTAATTTTCATATTTTCTTATCGTAAAACCATTAAACTTGTACCGTATATATTTATAATAATTACTGTTATTTTCCTATAGTTCTCTAATATGATGTATGTTAAAGTCTTTAAATGGTCTTGTTATACAAACCCTCTATGGTCAACCGTACAACCCGCGAAATATATAATACAACACCACGATGAACACACTACAACTCTCACGATGCGTCCAATGATGAACACACCACAACTCTCGATTAAGGCCCAATGATTGAAACACCTCTCTCAGTGGGGTCCATATAAACTGCCTCTAAAGTATTTATGCAGCACATTGAGTCAAAGTCTGCAAAACCGTTAAAGTATAAGGATTACATTGTTGGGCAGTGGAGCATTAAAGGCCACATTACAGCAGAGAAATTTACGGCATAAAATGTGTGTGAACTCAGTACACTCTAGTGCATGAGTGCATTTTTGATAAAATGATAATCACAACTAGTGATTCTTTCACAGGTACTGGTTATATTATTATTGTCTCTAAAATTATAGTCCCCTATTAAATTTTTCGGTCTTTCTATTTCAACTTTGACCTTAAATATTTAAATTTGTGTTATACCATAGTTGATGAAAAATATATCAATGAGAATACATTCAAAAACTCAATCCATTCATATAATTTTCATCAAGTATTATATAACACAAACAAAAATATTTAAGGTCAAAGTTGTAAAGGAAATACCGAAAAAGTCAATAGAGGACTATAATTTTGGGACGGAGGGAGTTTATGAAAGGAGGGCGTATATATTAGTATATTACAAACTTGATAGTTAATTATCTACTACGTACTTTTTTTCCATCTCAAGATCTTTACCTTATAAAGGTATAAACTATTGTAAAGATAATCACAAACTATATAGTTCATGTAAATAAAACAGAGACTGCTAAACTTTTGTTATGTGGCAAAAAAAAGAAAAAAAAAATGGAAATAATTTTACTATAAAGTTCAAAACTTGCCGTTTACACCAAGAAGTATAGTCTACAGGTGATCTATAACATACACAAAGAGGGATGGATCCAGAATTTTTAAGAGGGTGTTGCACAAAAGAAATATTGGGCTAACCAAAGTTATACCGTAAAAAACGAAAGTAGCAAAAAAATTTTGAGGGTTGCACATACCACAAAAACGTTAGTTTCGAATTTTTTTTCACTTCATGATCTAAAAAAGGGTGTAGCCCGTGTCACACCCGGCATACATGTGAGTCCGTCCATGTACACAAAGTGTTTAAGATCGAAGAATGACTATAACCGGTTATTGAGACGCTGATAATAAATACTCCGTATTAATAATGGAGAGGGAACACTCGTTGCGATACAACTTTAAAAAAATGAGATACAAAATCTTACAGAAAAGGAGTAATCAAGATATATAATGTGCTATTTTGACCAATTCTAAAACACATTACGAGTCTTCAATAGCCCATCATACACTCTTTGCCTTAAGCTATCACGGGTCCAACTAGATGTTTGGGTCCAAGACCTCTGTTCAGAAAACATAGCAATGGCTTTTCAGGTGTGTATATTTGAGGTGGCCATCAAGGAGGGTGTTGTTTTCTTGAGGTATCGAGTTCGAGGTTTGCTAATAAGGTTTTCTTTTTAGGCGAAGCGGAAAAAGAGTGAGGTTTATTCCCAAAATCGAAGGTTCGAAGAAGGCATACCGACAAATTAAATGTCACCGCAAGACTCGAACCAAGAATTCATCGAATGTTAAAAAATAAAAAATAAATAAAAAATAAAATAAAATAAAATAAAATAAAAAATTGGCCCCATTTGGGATTTGAAGTAAGGAGCAGTTTGGTTTGGTGCTCGGAATAGTAATTGGTATGGGTTTGATAATAGAGTAAATAGAAATGCATATGATTTAAATTATCAATTTAAATATCGTTGTTTGACACAATTGGGCAAATGTAACGGTCGAAATCGGTTGCAAATCTGTTGCAACTGGCTATTTGCAACATATTCTAACGGATCACGATCGTTACATAAATGTTCCATGCAAATTTTATTTGCAACGGCCAAAATTATTTGTAACGGTTTTGCAACGGAACAAAAGTGGTCAAAATTATTAACTTATTTGCAACGAAGACTTTTTCAACAAATTTGCAACAAAACTTATTGCAACGGTAAAACTTTGCTACGGGTTTGCAACCATAAGATTTTGCAATGGAATTATATTGTTGCAAAGTAAATTAATGCTTTTGAATATTTGCATTTTTGCTTTTTCCAATAATATATACTGCAAGAATTAAAACAAAACTTATTAAATACACAAATCAAAATCAAATAAATACTGCAATCATATGAATATACAAAATTCAACTGTACCAAAATTTCTAAAATACAAGCATACAAGAAAGCTACTGTAGTTTTCCATCTAAAGGTCACAATAAGTCAAGAAGACTAGAAATCAGATATCAATCCAAAACCTACCCATGTACATGTCTTAAACTTCAATTTTGCTTTCCCCCACACGAATCCAAAGCTTGTTCGCATATAATGTCTTCATTTTTGGCTTTGCTTCCATTAGCTCTAGTCCAATGGTTCGACTTTCACGCATTTAGTTCATGTAAAGTCTTCATCTACTTCTGTCCTATGAGGTCCGAGCTTCTCAAACTTGACCAATACATCAACTAGAGAGAGAATGGTGTGATCTTCTTCAATCAAAACATTCTTTCATGAGTGGACCTCGACATTAGACAATAGTGAAAGAAGTCAATTCACTTCTTAATATTCTTATTACTATTTTTAGTTTATTATCATTATTAACTATATGAAAATCTATACTACCTTAATGTACTTAGAACTTTCTATAAAAGAAAATCTTAAAAAATAAGTTTCACGATTTATTATAAAAGGAAGTATCACATTTCAAAATAAATCAGACTACAAAAATTATGTTAATTTTTCTATTAATTGTATTAATTTTGCTATTAATTTAATACATAACTTTAAAATTCTGCTATCATCCTAGAAATTAAATACACAACACTGTAACTGCACTAATTCGAAACATTGTAATATCACATAACAATTCATTCATTTGTACAATTATTTTTAGAAAAAACGTGTAACCGAATAATATTTGATCGCCAAAAAATATAGTCACAGGGTCCGCGCCGCTGCATTACACTGATAACCTGCTAGTGAATTAATGATACACGGTTTTTAGAGAAAAAAAATTTGTGTTCACAATAATAACCTAAACACCATTAACAGTAACCTTTAAATAACACATCATTAATAAACACAAGTATAGATGGCATGACTTTAATTAGTATACTTAATAGAACAAACTTAAGAATCATCAACAAGAGATCTGCAACTATAAGAAGATAATAACTGTTAATACAAATAAGCCGTAAAACGCTTATTTATATTTTACGATCTTCTAATGTTTTGTCGATAACAAAAGTAAAATCATATTAACGAAACAAATAAAATACGTAAATGGTTTGAACAAATAGTTTTCTAACACACTTACGTTTTCACATAAAACACTATAACAAGATTAAGTGATTTTATACACATGTACAACAACTAGTGTTTACATATTGGCTTAACAAGTTTAAGTAACTCTATGAGTTAGATACATATGTACAACAACTAGTGTTTACATATTGGGTTAATACATACTTATATTAAGTACACTAAAATGGGTAAAACAAGTATATACTAAAATGGGTAAAAGCAAGTATATACTAAATAGATAAAAACTAGCAAATGGTTTTGACCCATAACCCATGGTTTTATATATACCACTTACACAAGTTCAATGTATCCTTAAGGTACATTGTATCTAGATTGAAAACCATGGATCAACCCATAACCCATGACTCATGACCCATAACCCAAAATACCCATGGGCAAAGAGAGGCGGACCACGGATCCCTAGCTTTGTGCTAGCGGATCCCAGTGGAAGCGGATCCGTGGGATCCGGGAAAAGAGGTTTTTCCTCTATAAATAGTGAGCCAATTCTTCATTAGATCTCACCCTCTCCAACATACTTTCTCCCCGAGTTAAATTCACTAACCATAGATCCAAGAGATCTATGTTTGTAGTTTTTTTTGTGTGATCTTTTAGGTTCCTCTTAAAGGGAAGATCACCGACTTTGAAGTCGAGCAAGCTCAAGTCCATGAGTTGCCAAGCTTCCTCATCATCAAGGCTATTGAAGTCCTCTTGTTGATGATCTCTTTCTTTCTTCAAAGAAGCGTAGTGTTAAAGACATTAGTGAAAGATGTCTCAAGTGTCAAGACGAAGATAATAGTGAAAGGTATCTATCGCTCATAGGATAAGCACTTGTGGTAGGTGCTTAGAAGTCAAGACAAGAAGCATTAGTGAAAGGTGCTTGAAGTGAAGACACAAGACATTAGTGAAAGGTGTTTTGTAGATCTAATCAAAGACATTAGTGAAAGGTGTCTTGTAGATCTAATCAAAGGCATTAGTGAAAGATGCCTTAGATGTACATTCGATATGGTGTGTTTCGATGTACTAGATAGACTAGCATTAGATCCAAGGATATTGATGTCCTGATGATGTTGTAAAGGAGTAGATCTCCTTTGGGATTAGTCGTTGGTGTAGTGTGGTAGTAGTTCCTCCATTGCAATGGAACTAGGTGCTTAGCCTAGTACCTAATAAAGGATAGGCGACGTTGTGATAGGATTAGTTCTCCTGGGTGTGAAAGAACTCGGTGGTTAGCCTAGCAATCGTATAAAGGGTAGGCGACGTTGTCTTAGGTGTGGTTCGCCTTGGTGTGAAAGAACCTCGATTTAGCTTTGTACCGAAAAGATTAGCGACGTTGTGAAGGCTTCTCCGCCATAAGGAGATTGGTGTAGTGATTACAAACTCTCGAGTAGGTGACTCGGGAGTGGAGTAGGCAAGGAAGGTGTCCTTGTAGCCGAACCACTATAAATACTCACGTTGTGGTTTTGTGCTTCTTACTCTTATCTTTTCATTACATATCTTTATATGCTTGTTTATCAACATCCAACACACACAACCAAATAGATTGACATAAGTCGATCTAAATAGTTTAAAAGGAAGTTTTAATTGGTAAAACTATTCAACCCCCCCTTATAGTTTTCCACAATTGGCATCAGAGCTTCGTTACTAAGTTTCTTGAAGTATATTGTACTTTAAAAACTTGATACGATCCATAGTTAATTGAAAACTACAAAGAAGGTTTTTTTCATAAAAACAAACACCGTGTTTTTTTAAAAACTATATGTTTGGATGTTGAGTTGATAACAACATTTCTTTATATATAATTTTTTTATTTAATTGCACTAATCTTCTTTGCAATATTGATTAGTCAAAGCTCATACCCACCAAGCTTTAGGAGTTGCTTGGTAACAAGAATACCTTCCTTAAAAAGGTATCTTAGACGCAAAGGAGCGGGAATCGTCTAAGTGACATTTGTCATTTGTAAAAGACATTCCTAAGTGCATTCGAGGTATGACTTTCTACTTATATCTAAATGATATGTGTTTAGTATTTAAGTGTTATTTGCTAGGCTTTTATTTGAGTAGATTTTATGTTTACACATGATTTACATGTAGCTTCGTTAGGAAGCCTGTTCCTACATACGTGTTATTTTTCTCGCCTATAGTCATAGTATATAGAACTTATGCTTCATTTCTTTTAATAAAACAAAACACGAATTTCAAAATTCCCCTTCCCTATTAATAAACCCATTCGAC
Source organism: Chrysanthemum lavandulifolium (assembly GCA_022545495.1). NCBI lineage: Eukaryota > Viridiplantae > Streptophyta > Magnoliopsida > Asterales > Asteraceae > Chrysanthemum > Chrysanthemum lavandulifolium. The sequence continues at coordinate 138,233,798 of CM040241.1, read as the reverse complement.
GTCCACTTTTTCAATCCTCACTTTTTCAAATTTCCAATTTCAAAATTCCTCTCATTCAAAACTTCATCTTCCTCCTCATTCCATCTCTTCCTAAACCAAGAAGATCCGTCATCAACATGGTTTACATCGCTCGTGCTCATCGCCCTAACACTCATCGCACTTGTGTTCCCTATGATGAAGTTCACATACGGAGACATTTACTTTGTGTTGTTAATCTATATTGGGGTCATTTACCCAATCCTTTGTATCATCCTTAGCATTGAAATGCAATATTATTGATAATCTATTTTATCTAGGATGTTTGTGTTATTATGTGTGTTTCATTTCTTTTGATCTATATGTGTTATATTCTTTCGTGATACATTAGATGTCATGTATGCATGCTAAAAGAAAATGCAGGATAAAACATAGTTCATGATACAATAACCGTAAAACCTATGTTTTATTAAAAGCTGTTCATATTACTGCATCCACGGATCCCTGAAGTTACACTAGCCGGATCCCTTTGAAAAGGAACCGTGATCCGTCCCCATCGAAAACAGCTTTTCATGCAAGATTAAAACCACTATCTTTCTAAAAGTAATAATCCACTAGAGCTTCAAAACCATGAGTTAGCTAAATACTAATTGTTAATAAAATATCTAGTAAAACGTTAGATTATTATAGGTTGACCATAAACGCCTTCCCTTATTAACCCATCACTTCTATAGGTTCAACTATGACGCATGAATACGAGTTTGATTTTTCACTCACTAGCGTCTACACCCGAACATTTCCTTGAGCCCAACACACATGGCAATCATGTCCGGTTCAATAATCTCAGAAACCGCTCACTTCCATGAATGACGTGTTGACACCTTCTACAATTCGAAGAAGGTATCAATACCTCCTTCCGAGACATAGGACTAGAATGTCTTCTTGAAATTAACGAGAAGATATGTCCAAGGTTCATAATGGAATTCTTCCGTCAAGTGGAACTCGCTCGTAACGAGGATCGCTTTATCTCTTTGGTTTTATATCAAAACCAAAATTCACTTTAAGCCTTGGGCATTTTGCTCACATCCTCCAATTCCAAACCATGGACAATGTGCCTTCACGGAAGATTGGTCTCTTGACTCTCTCTTCAATTTTCGTGAAGAAAATAGCCCATATTGTTCACACATACCCTCTCCGAAAGAATTAACACGCATGATATGCAAACCTCGACCATATTACTCCAATCCAAACATTATCCATACACGGGATATCCGAGAAGAGTATAAGCTTGCTGCTCTTATTCTACGTGAAAATGTTTGGAGTCTTAGGGGAAATCGAGATATTCTTCCCGCTTGTTGTGCTCACATGTTGTACTTGTTTGCTAACACAACAACCATACAATCTCGCCTACTTCTTAAGGCGAAGGCGGTGCAAATCTTCAAGGCTCCAAGAATAAACTCATCCCTTATGGAATGTTCTTGACACCTCTATCACAATGTTATGCACTTCCATCCTCAATTTCAAAGTCCGTTGTACGTGCTTGTGAACAAGATGATGGAACCGCTAAACATATCTCTCATGAAGACCTTCTTCATTCATGATTCCACCAATACCCATCAATCACATAATGATCCTCCTAGTGAAGACACTCAAGGAACCTAGAATAGTCAAATAGGATCAATTCTACTCTACTCATTAGTTAATCCTATCTCTTTCATGAAATAACACATCTTACATTTGATATCCAAGTCTTAGAACTCCTTTAAACAAAGCTTGGAATATAATGCATTGTCATGATCATTGCATACCTTTAGTAAAGGTTCTGCTCTAGCGAGATAGACGGATCCCAAATGTTGTACTAAACGGATCCCTACATCTAGGGAACCGTGGGATCCCAAGAAACAGTAAAATGCAATTACAAGCATTATATGTCAAACACATCCCTTAGAACACCTCACACTAAGCTAAACATAGTGTCTTAAGATTGATCAAGACTTTATCAAGATAGGTTGACCTTTCCTACTCTTTCCAACTCACATAGATCACATTCTAAGGCTTTGTTAGATCTATCATTTCAAACCCATCACTCTTCCGCCTCAAACTCACACTTCATTTTTACTTGATTCCTCACAACTAAGTTAGAAATCCTTCGATTATGACAATATTGATCATTAATCAACCTCACCTCAAAATTGATCAAAGTTGATCAAATCCTAGTTTTTCCCATCTCAAAACCATTAGGATATTTTCCAAAACACAATCCTAAGACACAACCTGATCTCTAGGATCATTTAGTTTCATTCAACTTCAATTGACATCTTTAATGTCATCCTTGGCCATCCATTGGTAATTTTTTTTAGTTCCAAATCTTTCCATAAATAACAATCATTAGCTACACCACTTATTGCCTTCAAACACTTAAGCACCCCTTCATTTAAAACACTTGGGAGAACTGAAACACTCAAGGTGATGTAGGTCTAGGATCTTAGAAACATCATTTCCACTCTTTCATAAACTGCCGAACGCGGATCCCTAGAACTAGCTCAGACGGATCCTCCGAGAAGGAACCGTGGGATCCGGATGAAAGTCTATGACAAATCTTGGTAAAACAATCATTTCAACTCATCTTCCTAACTCAAACACTCCATCTCATCTTAAATGAGTTCCTATAACAACACAACCTTTGTAGTTGACTCTTGTGCATGCTAATCATCACATTCCAATGAACCTTAGCGGCTTAAGGCTTAAATGCACTTTCCAAATCTCTTGGTTTATAAACCACCTTGTTAGGATCTCCATAGTCATCACTCTCATCCTAACTTTCAGCCTTTGCAATCTCTTCAAATCATCTCATCATGAGAAAACCCCAAGTAACAACCTATCCACCAAAGAACCACCCATCAAAAGGGCTCGTGTTGTACACGAAATCTCTTCAACCGAATCATCTCCGGCCAAACCAACAAACCTTCATCATCCAATCAAACCAATTCCTAGAAGGTTAGTACCCACAAAATTACCTATGCCAAACACCACCATACCTCCTAGGCCAAACAATATCATCTCCACTAAACCATCACCATTGGTTCCTAGAGCTATCTCTTTACATCCCCACAATCATCACCTCACCTCTATAATTTAGAGGACTTACCACCTAGGCCGCCTCATCCGCTCACGACAACACTCTCCTCATTAGGAGGAACAATGATTCAAAATCAAGGTGTTGAGTCAACACTTGCTCCGGCCCATTTCATTGCTTTCCATCATATAATCCTATTTGGATTATAAGAAATCACCAAAGTCAACCACCGATCTTATGGAAGTTGACACATCTTTACCACCATCATCATTCTTGATCGAACCATTCCTAAATGGACCTCCACCAATCCCTCCATCATTCGAGGCTCCTCAACCCACTTCAATTGATCCTTTGAATATAGCCACTTCATTTCATCTACCACCACTACCTAGCCATGACAAAGATTGCTATCATTGTCAACATGTTGAAAGTTTGATACATGAAGTACGAGAAGACCAACGTTTCATGTTCTATCATCTCCTCGAACGTTTCGACGAGATTAAACCTAAACATAACTTGAGCTAGAGGATTATAGTGGTGTCTAAGCTTCAAGAGTTAGTTGGTCTAAGAAATTCCTAGTTATGTATTGTCTATTTTCTTATTTTTGAGTCATGTATATCATAACTCTTGTTTTATTAAATGGAATTACATGCTACTTGTTATTTCGTTGAGCATATGATTACTTTGTACTCATATCTCATCCGTGTGATAACATTACTTGTTATATCACCTTTGTCGATTTTAGTCATCGTACCAGACGGATCCTCAAGATTGCCTAGACGGATCCCTACTAGAAGGGAACCGTGGGATCCGTGAAGTCGAATGTTTTTCTTTATCACATTTGCAGGAAATTGTGAATTATACTTGCTTTCTAACCTTTGTTTTGTAGTATTTCAATTCACATGAAGACCTTGACATCCTAAAGCTAGGGGAGCTTTATGTCAAAGCAATACATTGCAAATTACTTGCAATACTAGATTTACTTTTCATAACTTCCCATTGCAAAGTTGCAATCATCTAGGGAGCAAACCTAGTTGCAAATAATCTAGACTAGAATTACTTTCTTGACGCCTTACATAGGGATGGACTCGTCAAGGGGAGTAAGACGAGATCTATTCCGCTATTTACTTACTTTTTATTTTTTTCTTTCACATGTTTTCTTTAAAAACAATGTGTTGCTTTTCTTCAAACACTTTTGTTTCGACAAAAAGGGGAGAAGAAAGTAAAACTACAAATTCAAACGCTATTTAATTTTAGCTTTTCCTTAAAATAATTTCATGTTTTGTCATCAACAAAAGGGAGATTGTTAATACAAATAAGTCAGTAAAACGCTTTATTTATATTTTACGATCTTCTAATGTTTTGTCGATAACAAAAGTAAAATCATATTAACTAAACAAATAAAATACGTAAATGGTTTGAACAAATAGTTTTCTAACACACTTACGTTTTCACATAAAACACTATAACAAGATTAAGTGATTTTATACACATGTACAACAACTAGTGTTTACATATTGGCTTAACAAGTTTAAGTAACTCTATGAGTTAGATACATATGTACAACAACTAGTGTTTACATATTGGTTAATACATACTTATATTAAGTACACTAAAATGGGTAAAAACAAGTATATACTAAAATGGGTAAAAGGGTATATACTAAATAGATAAAAACTAGCAAATGGTTTTGACCCATAACCCATGGTTTTATATATACCACTTACACAAGTTCAATGTATCCTTGGGTACATTGTATCTAGATTGAAAACCATGGATCAACCCATAACCCATGACCCATGACCCATAACCCAAAATACCCATTGGCAAGAGGAGCGGACCACGGATCCCTAGCTTTGTGCTAGCCGGATCCCAGTGGAAGGGATCCGTGGGATCCGGGAACAAAGAGGTTTTTCCTCTATAAATAGTGAGCAATTTCTTCATTAGATCTCACCTCTCCAACATACTTTCTCCCCGACTTAAATATCACTAACCATAGATCCAAGAGATCTATGTTTGTAGTTTTGTTTTGTGTGATCTTTTAGGTTCCTCTTAAAGGGAAGATCACCACCTTTGAAGTCGAGCAAGCTCAAGTCCATGAGTTGCCAAGCTTCCTCATCATCAAGGCTATTGAAGTCCTCTTGTTGATGATCCTTTCTTTCTTCAAAGAAGCGTAGTGTTAAAGACATTAGTGAAAGATGTCTCAAGTGTCAAGACGAAGATAATAGTGAAAGGTATCTATCGCCTCATAGGATAAGCACTTGTGGTAGGTGCTTAGAAGTCAAGACAAGAAGCATTATTGAAAGGTGCTTAGAGTGAAGACACAAGACATTAGTGAAAGGTGTCTTGTAGATCTAATCAAAGACATTAGTGAAAGGTGTCTTGTAGATCTAATCAAAGGCATTAGTGAAAGATGCCTTAGATGTACATTCGATATGGTGTGTTTCATGTACTAGATAGACTAGCATTAGATCCAAGGATATTGATGTCCTTGATGATGTTGTAAAGGAGTAGATCTCCTTTGGGATTAGTCGTTGGTGTAGTGTGGTAGTAGTTCCTCCATTGCAATGGAACTAGGTGCTTAGCCTAGTACCTAATAAAGGATAGGCGACGTTGTGATAGGATTAGTTCTCCTAAGGTGTGAAAGAACTCGGTGGTTAGCCTAGCACCGTGATAAAGGGTAGGCGACGTTGTGTTAGGTGTGGTTCGCCTTGGTGTGAAAGAACTCGGTATTTAGCTTTGTACCGGGAAAAAGATTAAGCGACGTTGTGAAGGCTTATCCGCCATAAGGAGATTGGTGTAGTGATTACAAACTCTCGAGTAGGTGACTCGGGAGTGGAGTAGGCAAGGAAGGTGTCCTTGTAGCCGAACCACTATAAATACTGCGTTGTGGTTTGTGCTTCTTACTCTTATCCTGCTCATTACATATCTTTATATGCTTGTTTATCAACATCCAACACACACAACCAAATAGATTGACATAAGTCGATCTAAATAGTTTAAAAGGAAGTTTTAATTGGTAAAACTATTCTACCCCCTTCTAGTTTTCCACAATAACCGAATTAAAAAAATTATTAAACCCTTTCCGATACCACCAACTATAGCGAAGATGCTTCTGTTTGGTCGAGTAATGCCGAAAGATTATCGAAACTCTATACTTAATGGAATTAAAGAATGACTGAGCTATAGAGAGTGAAATCACCATGTTGGTGGTTCGAAGTTGTTAAAAATCAGACCACGGAAGGCTAATCAAGACATGTGTCCAGGTCCACTCATGCTAATCAAGACATGTGTCCAGGCTAATCATGTAGTCATGTATCTTGCCAAAAACGATAAAGGGTTTACTCGGGTAAACTTTATAGATAAAGTGTTTAGTCTGCTAGGGTATAAACGATTCGAGATATTGTCGAGTAACTCGACTCGAGCTCGTTTACTTCGAGCTTTATCGAGCCTCAAGTTTTATTCCGAGTTAATAAATTGAGCTCTAAATTTGTAACAAGTCAAGCTCGAGCTTATAAGATACATAATACTCTTCCCGTCTCAAAATTATTGTCATGATAGAGAAATCATCAAGTTTAATAAAAATGGGGCCACTATAAATCTCAACCACTCAAAAAGAATATATTCCCTTAATATATTCTTTAGTTTTTACTAAAAATAGAAAATGGACAATCTTTTTGAGACATCATAAAATAGAAATATGGACAATTATATTGAGACGGAGGGAGTACTTATATTGACCGAATGACTTACATATGAGATAGCATGTGTATTTATATCAAATAAATAGCTTTGATAATAAGCAACATAATCCAATCCTTAAATCTAATGGACCCAAACCCACTATTAGGTTTTGAGCAACTAACCTATCTAATGAGCTTATATTGGCTCTACTCGAGTTCTTATCAAGTTTTTCGAGCTTTGAGTTATATATATGTTTAATTATGAATGTATCGAAATGACTTCAAATATTAACTTATATTTCAATTTTACTTTGTTTAAACCACATCATTACAAATATATCGAGCGCTTCAAGTTGAACTCGAGTCGAAGTAATATTTCTCGAGCTTCCTCGTGAAGGCTCTTCGAGTTATCGAGCCGAACATAATATTATCGATTTGAGTGATGTGTAAACATTTATTCTTAAATTTATATAACAAGAAATTAACCTACTATGTATCACAAACGGCAATGTACCATATCATGTGTAGTGATTGTACAAAAGATGCACATACTAGGCCGTCAATGGTGATTGGCGGAATTAAGGGTGATGGTGGTGATGCCGAGTGCAAGATAACCTGAAAATAAGAAATAGAAGACACTACGTTAGATGGAGCGCGGGGGGAAGCCCCCGCAAACCGCCACCGGTGTGAGAATCAATCATGGTGATTATGTCATAAAAGTATTAAGGTGGAGAAGATGATATCTCCTAGGTTAAGTTATGTCCATAACTCTGTGATGACTTCCTTAATTATAGGCATAATAATATGACAGAGCAGTTACAGAGGGTATGTGGAGGCAGTTACAGAGGGTCATGGATAAGATCATGGTTGTTGACCGCCTGCTTTGACTGATCTTATTTGACCGCTTATGTTTGTCCACTCGATCATACCCACGCTCATATGTAGAGAGCTATGACCTTTAAGCTTCAACCCTCGACGGAGGCCGGGCTCCGAACAATGGACGGAGGCCGTGCTATGAACCATGATGGAGGCCGGCTCCGAACCATGACAGAGGCGAGGCTTCAACCCCGATGTAGGTTAGACACTATGAGTGCTTTGGGTGAAACTTGGTGGATTCCATTGCGGTAGCCATTGTGAATGACTTTACGCTAACATTATGTGTGGACGAAGGCATAGGCTTCATCCTTTAGAGGGTACATCATACCCTTTGTACAAATGGTAAGCTAAGTGCCAGTGACAAGAACGCTCATTAGCGAGGCGGAGGGTACGTCATCAAGCCCCTAGTCTAATGTTATGCATGCGAAGAGTGCGGGCTTTAGACTTATCATTGCTTTGTTAAAAAGACTTGGTAACAATATATACTACTTTTGTTTTGTCAAATCAAATATAAAAGTAGCTATACTTGTTTTAATAGTCCACATTTGACTCTATCGTGGTGGATACCTCATTAAGCCCCCGCCTAATGTTATGACATCGTAGGGAGGCGCTGGGATTAGACTTAAGTAGTTCGTAAACCCTTTGTTATATAAGGAGCGTGCAGATTAGGTTTTGCCATATAAATTTTGCTTTTAGTTATAAGTTTAGTTTTATCGGAACCTATTTGTACATAAGTGAGTTGTCGAAAGGTACCAATGTTTGCGTACAAACTTGGCTTTGTTTTATAATGCATGCCATAATTGCATATTATCTCACATGTTAGGTTCTGGAAGGCTAGCGCACCTGATGCGAGGATGATGGGGGTGTCCCATGATTTTAGGTAACCGCATGGTTAATGTCCCACGATCTTTATCTTGCAGGGAAAGCCTTGATAGGGTTATGAACGTGGGTTTGACTTGGTCTTATGAAACCTTTTCATTAATATCTTCGAAGAGAATACCCCGAAGGCTTAGGCCTTCAATTGGCGAGTTTCAATTTGGTAACCATATCATAGATGAATGGTTTTACGCCAAAGAAGATTTTTGGAGGTTTGCCAAGTATGTCGGAATGTAGCTCCGAAGTGAGTATGAAGGGGGAGACCTTCAAATTGAATGTAGGCTATATCATCAAGCCCCTCGGTCGAAAGTGATGCGTACACTTCGAATGTATTGCTTTCGACTTAAAAGAATAATTCCTTGTGATAAATTTAAAAAGGATTAATCGTTAAGTAATATAAACATCGAAGGTCGTATATTTTGTATCTGTATGAAGCCTATGAGCTTCATTGAAATAATACATTAGTCTTTGGACAATTTACTTTCTGTTAGGCCATTTTTTGGCCTTTGAAGGCTCAAGCGTGGCCTTGTTTTGTTTAAATTGGTCATCAAGATTTTACAAGTTGTAACACCCCAAATCTCGGTACAACGGAAGACTCAATCAAGTTTTCGGGCGTTACATTGGATTGATATCTCACACAAGTATAGCAAACAAGATAGTCATTTATCATTCAAACCAATCCCAAATTTAAATATTCAATTCAATAATCCCAAAATGTAGATAAAAGGCCCAAACATGATTTATAAAATAAGTCCCCATAAATTATCGAATTTGATTATGATCCTTGAACCATGCCTCCTTGCCAAGCTTCCACGAAACACGACTCCAAACATCACTTAAATACCGAGAAAGACATGTTAAAAGGTCACCTAACGCCGTGAGTTCATAGGTTTAAAGTCAAGTTTAAAATAGTGGACTCAGGGAGTTTATTTGCTATGCGAGACCTAAGATAGATACACATCAATCACATACCAATATCAAAATCACAATATCATATCCGACATCATAGTGGGCCCCTAGCGACACTAGCCAAAGACAGATCATAGCAAAGTCTAGAATGATTGCTAACCTCGACTAGGTAGTAGGTAGAAGTCTATACTTAGCTAGGCAAGTGCTATAGCAATTAGGATTGCTACCCTAGACTAAGGCAACACTACCACATATCTATCTAAACAAATAAGCACATAAGCAAATCAAACTATTTTAAAAGGTCCAAAATAGTAGCATGATTCTCACCTCAAATTACTTAAAAACATAGATAAAAGTGGGCTATGAACTCACCTCAAGCAAGCAACACACAAATAAATACTAGAAGAAGATAACGACTAATCACGGCTCAAAGACTCATCGACTTGGCACAACCTATTAATGTAAATCAATTTAATATATATTTCCCAAAGTCAACGTTATCTACCCCAATGTATTCCTTTTCTTTATCTCCAAAAATGTCTTGTTTCACCATTTAGTCCTAGCGTTTGGTATCATCGTGTGCGTGTATCGACTCAATATGATATCATGAATGCACTTAAATAACCACAATGTGAATCAATGCAACACAATGAGACGTCTAAGCTATAAGCTCCATAGTCCAATAAGTTTTGGAATAAATAGTAGACCTTATTGAATTCGTCAACTCGACAAACTCAAGTACTTATTCATGTCGCTATTATTCCATAAACCGTCGCATCCTATCGAGTCATAAGGATAATTCATCCATTAATAACGTTATCATACGCACCTAGCGGGCTCTTATTAGATTCGCCAACCTAATAAGTCCGCCACCCACGTGGATTGACGCTATTAATGTTAGGTCATCCGTAACCCATGCACACAACGTAAATAAATTAAATACTTGAAACTAGTATTAAATGCTCATAAATGGCACATTTCGATAAACGCACTCGAAATATTAAATACTTATTTATTAGAAAACCTTTCTATTTTAAGTTGTTAATTCCCATTTAAAATATTAAATAACAAGACAAGTCTTGTTATCGATAGTTTTGGTATAAAAGCCTTTTTATTATTTATGTTTCACCATTTATTATTCATGTTTATATGTATATTTATTACGTCAAATTCAATATAAGTCTCATATCGTTAACGAGTCCACAAGCACGAGTCATGACTTCTCGGCTTTTAATCAATCAATAGTCCAAAATATGCTAAAGTTCATGTTACACCGTTGTCGGGGTCAACTATGACTAAAAAGTCAAAGTAACACTGACGTTGCTCAAAGTTGACAATTTATATTATACGTCCAAGTAAATAATGACAATAGCGCAACTCAATCTCAAATCAACCCAAATCAATCTCGCCAACCAATCAATCTACCAAATATACCCGAAACCAATGTTATGACCTTAATGGTCATGACACGGTCACGGTTAAGACCACGTGAACCAAACAAGCTCTAGAAGCTTTTCAGCTCCACGCGTCTCATCCAAACGCCAACAAAAACAACCAACAAGCTACCACAACAACCTGACCCGGACCCGTGGTCCATGTGGGTCACGTATGCAAGCCAAGGCTCACATACGAGTCTTTTGTGGCTCGTACGCCTCTCCTATCCCATCCAAACACTCCCAAATGGCTTCTTCAACATCCAAACACAATTAATCAATCTCCAATCATCATTCAAACATCAAACCCATCAACTAATCTAAACCCATCATATGAAAGTAAGCCTAAAATGCAAAAACACAATAATATGATACACCACATGATACCAAACCACTAGCTACATGTTTTATTAAGTGTAAATTAGTTTTAATTCCATGTTTCACCCAAAACCCATTATGGTCGAACCATAAACGAGCCATAAATGAACCATTTGTGGCTTTCTATGACCCAAACAAGCTTGACCCATGTTCCATTTACCTTTTCCCAACTCGATCTATAAGATTTAATGAAAATCCTAGAATCACTTAATCGCTTTTGTAAGATTTGGAGGTGTTAATGTAGGCTTCTATAAGAGATATATATATGGATGGAAGAGGAAAGAAAGATATAAAAGATGGTGGTGGAGGTGAGATACTCGTCGGATTTTGGCCGGAAGGTGGTCTGATATGGGCGGGTGGTGGGTGGTATTTTAGGTTAGGGTTTTGTTTGGGAGAGAGAAATATTAATGAGAGAAAGTTGGTGTGTGTGTATTTTAGAGAGAAACAAATGGGAGAAATGAAGGTGGTATGAGGTATTTATATTTTGAGATGAGGACTAAAATAAAAATGGTAGGGAGGGAAGGGAGCGCCGGCTTCAAAATAAAGGGAGGGCCAAAGTCGTAATTTTTCATAAACTATCCCGTTTACCCAATCCCGAGCTCATATATTGCCCTACGAGTGTCCCACGAAGTTCCTTCGACTTTCTATTATGTTTATTTATGTTTTTCCACGAGTTTTGACTATTTATTTGTCAAGTTTCGAGTTACGTTTTAAAAGTTACATTATTACTTGTTTTAGGCTTTTATTGTGCCGAATCGCATAGTGCCTAACAAAAGAGTTAAAACTTACCCGATAACTCATACGATAATAAAATAAATCATAAAAGCCAATAAACGATATCAAATCAAGTCATGGTCGATAAAAATAGTTTTAAAGGTAAAAGCTCGCTTTAGTTTAACGTGTGCGGTTACCTAAAATAGGCTCCCTAATTGCCGTTGTCACACAAGTAGCCATTCGCTATTTACAGAGGATCGCGACCGCTCTGCTATAGCTCGAGGGGTTTCAACAAAGACTTTTGAGAAGTTAACGTGAATTATACAGGGATGCTTGCATAGGCAAGGCTTTGTAATTGTGTCGATGAAGACACTTATGAATTATTTCATCAATGGTGACGCCTCGTATTTGTGTTGACAGAGGCGCTTCGTAGTATGTGAAAAGAGGCTATACTGTAATTTTCTCGACAGAGACTTATAAAATCATCTTGACAGAGACACCTATGTATTATTTGAACGAGTTGAAGCTCACGACTGTATGAAAAGAGACACTTATTCGTTATGTGAACAGTAGTCGAGCTCGTGATCGCCTCGAAGGAGACACTTATGGATTACCTTTACGAGGATATGCTTTGTATTTATGTTAAGAGAGACTTATGTTAGCATAGGTAATGCTCTATATTCATATCTATAGATGCGGAGATCCACATGTGTCAAGGTGAGTTTGTGATAGGGTGCTCATTTTAAGTGAGGCTTTACAAGTTTGACAACAAAGATAAGGCTTTGCTTTTATACTAGGGAGTTATATTATTCCTAGCTTAGATCTTAGTCATATGGGTACACCCTAACTAGTAAGTGAGTGTGAGACTCTGTCATCTCGACAGAGCTTGTGAAATGCCTTGTTAAAAGGCTTTGTCAAGAATGGACTTATCATCATGAGTGACATAATAAAGCTTAGTATAAAATTACTTAAGGCTTATTTACGCATCGATTTAACATGTGCGGATTATGTTTTATGCTAAAACAACATGAAAGCTCTAATGAGAGTTCTAGGAACGTAGGATATCCTCTCAAATGTTGTACTATCCTCAATGATCATTCATTATCAAGCGGAGGTTCAATAAAATATGAATCATAGTGATTTTAATCAACATCAAAAGTTTCACATGTAGATAATATGCTTTGTAGTGAAACAAAGGCAATATAGCATATTAGTTTTGTAGAAAACATACCATATTCACAACATGGATCCTCCGTCATTAGTGTACGGTCTCTGCTTCACCTTGTGGTAAACATTTTGCGAAGGATGGTTTCACCCTACGTGAGTGTCACATTACATGCCCCAATTCCTTAAATGAACCCTTACGAAGGTTGCAACGGAGATTGCCACGAGACCGGAACATACATTTATGGTTGTTAGAGCCCATTCCTCGGCTCCACCTTCCTTATTCAATAAGTTATGGTCTCCTGCAAAGAACGAAGGCTCCCATATTGGTAGTAGTCCTGGCCCCGGGGTGGCATGACCCTTTAAGATAATTTAATTTATGCTATCTAGGCTGCGGCCTGTCTTTGAACTATTTTAGTTTATGTCTTTTGGGCTTCGGCCATATGCTACTATAATAGTATTATCTACTTTATATCTACTAATGCAGGTTGAGGGACGATGCCCCGCTTTTGTTATAATGCTTTTCTTCTCTTACGTTACTATGATCGTGTTAATATTTTACAACCTAAGACAATAGTAGATAGATAGCCTTATTGTGTGTAAATTCTGCACCAAGAATATAGCAATCGTATAATTTAATTGCTGATAGAGGGTTGTGACCCACTCCATCTTTATCCTTTGGGTCCATAAGGCTTGGAATACCTTAAGACCACTTAGGAAAGTTAACGTGAAGTTATTGGGATGCTTTTAATAGCTCATAGGGCTTTGTTATACCTTATGTTATCCCTTCGACGTTGAAACTTATAAAGGACTTGGCTTAACAAATCTTTGTTGTATAGAACGAAACAAGAGATTTGAGGGAAATGTGTTGTATCAATAATTAGGTAGGGAGGATTGCATCGTTTTAAGAATGAAAACTAAGAAACCTACCATTAATGCTTCTTTCCCCAAATGAGAAGAAAGCAATACATGAATTGAAAACAAATGAAATGTTTTAAACATGGTAAGTCTTATATGTAAAACTTATGAAGGTTGGAACTGTTATTCCCGTATCACAAATAGCAAAAACAGTAATTAACACTAAGTGTGATCCATGACTCAAGCAAAGCAATCAAAATCGGTTTTCAACAAGATAAAAGCACAAGGATTTTCCCATGTTTATATTCTTTATTAAAACGAATCAAAGAATATATTACCCAAGTGCTTGAACAACACTTGGGATTGAATGACAAGTATGGGTGTGCACTCTCACTAAGCTTAGGCTAAGTCCAAGCACAACTATCGTGAACCACCGAGCTATCTCAGGGACATAATCGTATTTGGAGGAGTGAAAGTTGCTTGTGTGTGTTTTTCACAATTAATACACAAGCTTAACTTTCACTCTTACCTTATGGCTATTTATACAAGTATGATATTTGACTCTATCCTAGAGGACAAACTGACATGGTTACAGAAGACAAAATACTAATGTATTGTGTCTCTGTTTACAAAGACTATATTGGGTAAGATACAAAGTTACTTTCACTTGTCAATGATGACATCAACACGGTTGTTAGCCTTTCGTGAAAAGTTTGACTTTAGGTTGATAAGGACTTTGTCTCATCTGCTCAAACTTATCCCGCCTTTTCTCGCCCAATCTTCGCCTTGATCTTGGCCTTTGTCTTCAAAGGATTATAGTTGGTGAGGAGTTTTGGATTCGATGAGTTATTGTCATCACTTACCGAATCCACCATCTTTTCTTGACTCGCCTTCACCCTTGAGTTCCGCCTCAGGTGGAGAGACTTTCTTCTTCGTCTCATCTTGAGCATCCTGAAGATGACTCACCGAGTGGTTATGCGCTCATGACTTTTTAGTGTTTAAGGTTATAAACACTTAGGCTATTTTCTATTCAAATCCTAGAATTAAGGGGTTTGGGTATTTACTGAT
The DNA here is from genome assembly GCA_022545495.1 of Chrysanthemum lavandulifolium. NCBI lineage: Eukaryota > Viridiplantae > Streptophyta > Magnoliopsida > Asterales > Asteraceae > Chrysanthemum > Chrysanthemum lavandulifolium. Next base: position 138,218,787 of record CM040241.1, on the reverse strand, counting down.
CTCAACACCTCCCCCTATTTGGATATACAAATAGCCTAAGTGTTTTGATCATTGTAAGTGAGCAAGAGGCTTCTTCTTACACTGAATGTAATAGCAAGCATAATAAGGAACACGGATCTAACAAAATACATCGTTTATTCATAGTCATTCTGTGTTCCTCACAACTAGTACAAAAGATAAACCGATAGATGTTTCGTTGATGTCATTCAATATAGATACCAGTGCTTCTAGCTTGGCTTTTGCAAGGAGAGTTTCTTTGTCATGATGGTCTTTAATCTTTGCATTGGTCGGTGCATAACCCGATGTTTTAAGGGGACTTGATTTGAGATGCCACGGTCAAGTAACTTACCATTGTAGCAACACCACCAGGTCAATGTCGCCCATCTCGAAATGCGTGGTTTCCATAGACATCAATGAAGAAGAGTCCTCTTTCGTGCTCTACGATAACCATGTTTTCACAAACCTTACTCCTTCGAGAAGCTCTCTGTTGCAATCGAATCCAGTGTAGGATCGAAACATTATTGTGTTTGATGATTCAGGTGGTCTTGGATGATGGAAATATATGTTATACATTTTAGAGAGAAATTAGAGATGGTGTTCTTGGTAGAGAGTTGGTTCAATAAAATGTGAAAGGTTAGATTCCAAGACACACCCCTTCCAAGGATGGAAGGGGTATTTATAGTTACAAGACTACACGACCTCCTGACGGCCTGTGGATCAGGTATACAGTGGGTAAAGACTAGTCCTTCCTCCACGGTGTTACACTAAAATAATCTACGCTACTAACTAACTAATTAACTACTGAATAACGTAAATAACGACATGTCTACGAGCTAACATATGCTAGACTATAATTGGGGTGACTGACACTTTAACATGGAATTTCCAATTCCTAACAATCTCCCCCTAAGGGAGGTCACCCCATGATTTACATTTTGAATCCTAGCATACTATACTTGAGTTTGTTCTTGAGCTCGTGAGACTTCAATTCTTCACTTCATGATCTTTTGCTTAAGTAGTGCAACTTCAAAGTCTCGAATGCTTTGTACTTTAAGTGGAAGCCTTTAACCCATCCACATCTTTGATGATCATCGAGCTTTCATTGAGATCATCACCACGCAAGAAATCTCTGGATCACCCTTTATTGTGTTGCCATCATGTGAAGTTGTGACTTTCGGACCGACATGCTCACACAACTGGATCATGACATCTTTCATCGAGTAGCGGAAGCTTTTCTTGGTTCAAGATATTTGCGGCAGACTTAGCGTAAGCATAGTATAAAAATATCCGAGCCAGTTCGTAGATATGCACAAGTCATGATTTCTTCAATTAAGTGTGGATGCTGTGAGCATGCGGCTTTGGATTGACTCTCAATTCGATCAACAGAACCGTCCAAATGTACCGCAAACAACAGTTAGCAATAAAACACACGAAAGTGTCTTTGATCACTTTTGTTGAATTGAGGTACACGACCCACGGTTCCCTTGATCGGTACAAGTACTGCCTGTGAATGTGTATAATTCAAGAATCTCCTTGACAAGGTTTCGCGGTTTTCTAGCCGTTCTCAAACCGAACGTCTCAAAGAAGACAACACGGAGTGAGTGAACCAATGAATTGAGATTCACCGATTGATGAAATATTGATTTGAAAACAATCGCGTATTGCTTGAAGAAAGAATTTTGCACACGAAGGTTTTATGAGAAAGATCAATTTACAATCATAAATACTTTTTGTATATGAAAAGAGTACACATTCGATGTGCTAGATAAAAGAAGAGATTCGCACATCGAGCGGTTTTTCCAAAAGTATTTTTCAATCGAGATACTTTTGTGTTTGAAAACATGAATACACATTCGATGTGCTAAAGAAAAGAAGATTTGCACATCGAACGGTTTTCCAAAAGTATTCGCTACTTCCAATCTCGGACCAAGGTTGATTCAAGAGTGAATCGCCCCATCGTTTCTATCTAGTTGTCACAAGCTTGATCTTTAGAAAAGATCTCACATGTCACCCACCAAGAGCTTGTTTGATGTTGGCTCTAGAAGGATTTCCATCTTCATCGTTAATACTCTTACATATCACTCAGATGTTCTGGCAATACCACAAGGATAATGCGTAGGACTCTCAATATATACTTACTTTCCATATTGTGTGAAACAGCAAGTCTTCATTATTTTTGTATCCTAATGAGATATTGTGGATGATCTCTTGGCTCTAGACTCAATTGTGAACATTTGGTTCCTATGTCGGAGACTAGGGAGAGGGTCTCCTTCTTCAATATCAACAATCTCTAAGAGAAAGTCGATAGATAATGTCGGTTCCCGTGAGAATGAAACAAGCCCTTTTAAGAGGAACTTGAGTAGCTTGGGAAGTTTAGTGCGGTCGTCACCGGGTCCATGACGCCTTGTCTTCAATACCGGTGTTACCTTAGTAAACACCAGAGCATATGTATTGAACCCGGTTTCGCCCTAAGGTTAAATTATTGGAGGCTATTTCTTTTCACCCTTTTCATATTCATTTCTTTTTATTCTTCAACCCCTTCATTGCTACCGAGACTTCATAACTAGAACCTTGTTGGGTTTATTCCAATACTAGCTTTGTCTCGATCCGCACTCTTCCCAATTCTCATTTTCTCCTTTTTTCATCATACCTAAGGACTTCTACACTATCTAGTGGATTGTCCTCGGTAGATCCCTCCGATTCGGCGGATCGTGGAACGAATACCTAACCTAACCATCCTTATATCACCATGCATAAAGTAAATTGGTGGGTCTTTTGGTATTGTTCTTTCGTTCTTGAAACCAATTGAAAATCATTTGGAAAATCAATCAAGGTACTTGTGATACGAGATCAAAGCATTTTGTACCTTAATAGTTTTGATCATTTAGAAATGCTCCCCCTCAACATGTGCATATGATCTTGAAATTGTTTAGCACATGGAGGAAAGAGTACTTTGAAATATTTCTTTGATCACAATTTCTTATGAAAAAGCCATTTGATTTTCTTTGGTAAATTCTCCCTGTTAATACAAATAAGCCGTAAAAACGTTTACTTATATTTTACGATCTTCTAATGTTTTGTCGATAACAAATGTAAAATCATTTTAATGAAACAAATAGAATACGTAAATAGTTTGAGTTGATAGTTTCCTAACACACTTACGCTTTCACATAAAACACTAAAACAAGTATAAGTGATTTTATGATTTAAATACATATGTACAACAACTAGTGTTTATATATTGGGTTAGCATATACTTAAACCAAGTATACTAAAATGGGTAAAACCAAGATATACTAAATGGGTAAAACTAGCAAATGGTATTAACCCATAACCCATGGTTTTATATATACCACTTAACCAAGTTCATTGTATCTAGAAAGAAACCATGGATCAACCCATAACCCATGACCCATAACCAAAATACCCATGGGCAAAGAGGCGTTCCACGGATCCCCGGCTTTGTGCTAGCGGATCCTAAGTGGAAGGGATCGTGGGATCCGGGAGCAGTGAGGATTTTTCCTCTATAAATAGTGAGTCATTTCTTCATTATTGATCACCCTTTCTAACACACTTTCTCCCCGATTTAAATCTCACTAACCTTAGATCCAAGAGATCTATGTTTGTAGTTTTGTTTTGTGATCTTTTAGGTTCCTTTTAAAGGCAAGATCACCACCTTTGAAGTCGAGCAAGCTCAAGTTCATGAGTTGCCAAGCTTCCTCATCATCAAGGCTCTCAAGTCTTCTTGTTGATGATTCCTTTCTTCTTCAAAGAAGTGTAGTGTTGAAGACATTAGTGAAAGATGTCTCAAGTGTCAAGGCGAAGATATTAGTGAAGGGTATCTATCGCTATAGCATAAGCACTTGTGGTAGGTGCTTAGAAGTCAAGACAAGAAGCATTAGTGAAAGGAGCTTAGAAGTCAAGACTTGAAGCATTAGTGAAAGGTGCTTAGAAGTGAAGACACAAGACATTAGTGAAAGGTGTCTTCTAGATCTAGTCAAAGGCATTAGTGAAAGGTGCCTTAGATGTACATTCGATATGGTGTGTTTCAATGTACAAGATAGACTAGTATTAGATCCAAGGATATTGATATCCTTGATGATGTTGTAAAGGTAGATCTCCTTTGGGATTAGTCGTTGGCGTAGTGTGGTAGTAGTTCCTCCATTGCAATGGAACTAGGTGCTAGCCTAGTACCTAATAAAGGGTAGGCGATGTTGTGAAGGTGTAGTTCACCTTGGAGTGAAAGAAATAGGTACTTAGCCTAGTACCTTATAAAGGGTAAGCGACGTTGTGTAGGTTTGATTCACCTTGGGTGAAAGAACCCGGTGGTTAGCCTAGCACGGAAAAAGGGTAGGCGACGTTGTGAAGGCTTCTCCACCATAAGGAGATTGGTGTAGTGTTTACGAACTCGAGTAGGTGACTCGGGGAGTGGAGTAGGGCAAGGAAGGTGTCCTTGTGGCCGAACCACTATAAATACTCGCGTTGTGGTTTTGTGCTTCTTACTCTTATCTTTTCATTACATATCTTTATATGCTTGTTTATCAACATCCAACACATACAACCAAATAGATTGACATAAGTCGATCTAAATAGTTTAAAATGAAGTTTTAATTGGTAAAACTATTCAACCCCCTTCTAGTTTTCCACAATTGGCATCAGAGCTTTGTTACCAAGTTTCTTGAAGTATATTGTACTTTAAAAACTTGATACGATCCATAGTTAATTGAAAACTACAAAGAAGGTTTTTCATAAAAACAAACACCATGTTTTTCAAAACTATATGTTTGGATGTTAATTTGATAACAACATTTTTTTTTATTTACTTTTTCATTTAATTGCACTAATCTTCTTTGACGTGTTGATTAGCCAAAGCTCATACCCACCAAGCTTTAGGAGTCGCTTGGTAACAAGAATACCTTCCTTAAGAAGGTATCTTAATCGCAAAGGAGCGGGAATCGTCTAAGTGACATTTGTTGTGTCATTTGTAAAGACATTCCTAAGTGCGCTAGAGGTATGATTTTCTTTTTACTTTGCTTGATAATTAAGTATACCTATTTAAGTATTTATATGATTATCTTTTGTGCAATTACATGTTTTACATGAAGCTTCATTAGGAAGCCTTTTTCTCACATACGTGTTTCTATTTCTCGTCTAAAGTAGTGGTATATAAAACTTATGTTTTGTTTTTATTTAATCCAATAATAAAACAAAAACATGAATTTCAAAAATTCCTCCTTCCTTATAAAAACTCCCACCGTTGACCTATCTATCTAATCCTCACTTCTTTAAATCTTTCAATTTCAAAAATTTCCTCTCACTCAAAAACTTCATCTTCCTCCTCATTCCATCTCAACCGAAACCAAGAAGATCCGTCATCAACATGGTTTACATCGCACTCGTGCTCATCGTCTTAACACTCATCGCACTTGTGTTCCCTATGATGAAGTTCACATATGGAGACATTTACTTTGTGTTGTTAATCTACATTGGGATCATATACCCAATCCTTTGTATCATCCTTAGCATTGAAATGCAATATTACTAATAATCTTGTTATCTTTGTTATTATTTATTTTCTTGTGATTTATATGTTTCATATTCCTTTGTGATACATTAGAAGTCATGAATGCATGCTAAAATAAAATGTAGGATAAAACACTCCTCATGGTATAAAAATATAAAACCTATATTTTTATCTAATGCATTCTCACACTTACGGATCCACGGATCCGGAAGTTATACTAGCCGGATCCCTTTTGAAAAAGAATCGTAGGATCCATCCCACTCGGAGAACGATTTTCATGCAAATAAAAATCATTTTTCTTCTAAAAGTATACTCCACTCGAATGTCAAAACCATAAGTGAGTCAAGTGTCTCTCTTGTCTAAAAACCATTGTTAACAAAAATCTAATAAAAACATTAGATAATTATAGGTTGACCATAAACATCACCTCTTATTAACCCATCACTTCTATAGGTTCAACTATGACGCATGAATCGAGTTTGATTTTTCACTCACTAGCGTCTACACTCCTAACATCGCTCTTGAGCCCAACACACCGGCAATCATGTCCGTGGGTTCAACAATCTCAAAACCTCACTTCCATGAAGGACGTATTGTAGACACCTCTCTACAATTCGAAGAAGGTATCAATACCTCCTTCCGAGCCATAGGACTAGAATGTCTTCTTGAAATCAACGAGAAGATATGTCCAAGGTTTATAATGGAATTCTTCCGTCAAGTCGAACTCGTTCGTAACGAGGATCGCTCTCATCTCTTTGATTTTATATCAAAACCAAAGTTCACTCTAACCCTTGGGCATTTTGCTCACATCCTCTGGATTCCAAATCATGGACAATGTGCCTTCACCAAGATTGGTCTCTTGATTCTCTCTTCAACTTTAGTGAAGAAAATAGTCCATATTGTTCACACATACCCTCTTGGAAGATTTAAATCGCATAATATGCAAACCTCGACCATATTACTCCGATCCAAACATTATCTTTACAAGGGATATCCGAGAAGAGTACAAGACTCTTGCACTCATCCTCACGTGAAAATGTTTGGAGTCTTAGGAAATCGAGAAATTCTTCCCGCTTGTTGTGCTCACATGTTGTCTTGTTTGCTAACACAACAACCATACAATCTCGCCTACTTCTTCGCAAGGCGGTGCAAATCTTCAAGGCTCCAAGAATAAACTCATCCATTATGGAATGTTCTTGACACGCCTCTATCATAATGTTATGCACTTCCATCCTCAATTTCAAAGTCCATTGTACGTACTTGTGAATAAGATGATGGAACCGCTAAACATATCTCTCATGAAGACGTTCTTCATTCTTGATTCCACCAACACTCATCAATCACATAATGATCCTCCTAGCGAAAACACTCAAAAACCTAGTAGTATTCCAAAATAGGATCAATTCTCTTGTATTCGTGTTTTATCAATGTAATCCAATTTCTTTCATGAAATAAAACATCTTACATTTGATATCTTAGTATTAGAACTCCTTTTAGACTATCCTTGAGATATAATGCATTGTCAAGATCATTGCATACCTTTAGTAAAGGTCCTGCTTGAGCGATAGGCGGATCCCAAAGATTGTGCTAGACGGATCCCTACACTTAGGGAACCGTGGGATCCGCAAGCAGAAAATGCAATTGCAAGCATTATATTTCAACCATATCCTTAGAATACCTCACACTAAACTAAACATAGTGTCTTAAGGCAAATTAAGTCCTTATCAATATAGGTTGATCTTTTACATAACTCACCTGGATCACACTCTAAGAAGCTTGTAGATCTACCATTTCATTTTTAATCCATTACTCTTCCGCTCTTAAACTCACACTTCATTTTTTTACTTGATCCCTTACATCTAGTCTTAAAAATCTTTTGATTATGATAAAATTGATCATAAATCATCCTCACCTCAAAATTGATCAAAGTTGATCAAAATCTAGTTTTCCCATCTCAAAGCTTCTAGGATATTTTACAAAACACTATCCTAAGACACAACCTAATCTCTAGGATCATTTAGCTTCAATTGACACTCTAAATCTTTAGTGTCATCCTTGCTCATCCATTGGTAGTCTTGAAAGTTCCAAATCCTTCCATAAATAACAATCATTAGCTACATCATTCATTACCTTCAAGTACTCAAGCACCCCTTCATTTTAAACACTTAGGAGGACTGAAACACTCAAGATGATATAGGACGTAGATCTTAGAAACATCATTTCCACTCTTTCATAATCTACGAAAGCCGGATCCCTAGGATTAGCCTAGGCGGATCCGTCGAGGAAGGAACCGTGGGATCCGGATGACGTTTAGGTCAAATCTAGCTAAAACAATCATTTCAACTCATCTTCCTAACTCAAACACTCCATCTCATCTTAAATGAGTTCCTAGATCAGTGCAACCTCTGAAGTTGACTCTTGTGCATGTTAATCATCATAGACGTAATCTAGTTCATTTGTTTAGGTTTAATCTAGTTCATTTGCAAAAGTTAGTTGCAAATGAACTAGATTAGAATTAGTTTCTTGACGCCCTTACTTAGGGATGGACTCGTCGAGGGGAGTAACGACGAGATCCTTTCCGTTACTTGCTCTCTATTTCTTTTTACTTATACTTCTTTCACATGTTTTTCTTAAAAGCGATGTGTTGCTTTCCTTCAAACACATTTTGTTTCGACAAAAGGGGAGAAGAAAGTAAAAACTACAAATTCAAACTTTACAATTTTAGCTTTTCCTTAAAATAATTTTATGTTTTGTCATCAACAAAAGGGAGATTGTTAATACAAATAAGCCGTAAAACGTTTATTTATATTTTACGATCTTCTAATGTTTTGTCGATAACAAATGTAAAATCATTTAATGAAACAAATAGAATACGTAAATAGTTTGAGTTGATAGTTTCTAACACACTTACGCTTTCACATAAAACACTAAAACAAGTATAAGTGATTTTATGATTTAAATACATATGTACAACAACTAGTGTTTATATATTGGGTTAGCATATACTTAAACCAAGTATACTAAAATGGGTAAAAACAAGTATATACTAAATGGGTAAAACTAGCAAATGGTATTGACCCATAACCCATGGTTTTATATATACCACCTAACCAAGTTCATTGTATCTAGAAAGAAAACCATGGATCAACCCATAACCCATGACCCATGACCCATAACCAAAATACCCATGGGCAAGAGGAGGCGTTCCACGGATCCACTGGCTTTGTGCTAGCGGATCCTAAGTGGAAGGGATCGTGGGATCCGGGAGCGATGGGATTTTTCCTCTATAAATAGTGAGCCATTTCTTCATTATTGATCACCCTTTCTAACAAACTTTCTCCCCGAGTTAAATCTCACTAACCTTAGATCCAAGAGATCTATGTTTGTAGTTTTGATTTTTTGTGTGATCTTTTAGGTTCCTCTTAAAGGCAAGATCACCACCTTTGAAGTCGAAAGCAAGCTCAAGTCCATGAGTTGCCAAGCTTCCTCATCATCAAGGCTCTTGAAGTCTTCTTGTTGATGATTCCTTTATTTTTCAAAGAAGTGTAGTGTTGAAGACATTAGTGAAAGATGTCTCAAGTGTCAAGACGAAGATATTAGTGAAGGGTATCTATCGTCTATAGCATAAGCACTTGTGGTAGGTGCTTAGAAGTCAAGACAAGAAGCATTAGTGAAAGGTGCTTAGAAGTCAAGACTTGAAGCATTAGTGAAAGGTGCTTAGAAGTGAAGACACAAGACATTAGTGAAAGGTGTCTTCTAGATCTAGTCAAAGGCATTAGTGAAAGGTGCCTTAGATGTACATTCGATATGGTGTGTTTCGATGTACAAGATAGACTAGTATTAGATCCAAGGATATTGATATCCTTGATGATGTTGTAATGGAGTAGATATCCTTTGGGATTAGTCGTTGGTGTAGTGTGGTAGTAGTTCCTCCATTGCAATGGAACTAGGTGCTTAGCCTAGTACCTAATAAAGGGTAGCGATGTTGTGAAGGTGTAGTTCACCTTGGAGTGAAAGAACTAGGTACTTAGCCTAGTACCTTATAAAGGGTAGGCGGCGTTGTGTAGGTTTGGTTCACCTTGGGTGAAAGAACCCGTGGTTAGCCTAGCATCGGAAAAAGGGTAGGCGACGTTGTGAAGGCTTCTCCGCCATAAGGAGATTGGTGTAATGTTTACGAACTCTCGAGTTGGTGACTCGGGAGTGGAGTAGGGCAAGAAAGGTTTCCTTGTAGCGAACCACTATAAATACTGCGTTGTGGTTTTGTGCTTCTTACTCTTATCTTTTCATTACATATCTTTATATGCTTGTTTATCAACATCCAACACATACAACCAAATAGATTGACATAAGTCGATCTAAATAGTTTAAAAGGAAGTTTTAATTGGTAAAACTATTCAACCCCCTTCTAGTTTTCCACACCCCCTCAATATGTCGTTGGATATTTGAAATCATTTTATCACATAGAGGAAAGAGTTCTTTTGAAGCACATTTACGATCACACAAGCCATTAAGAAACCATTCGCTCCCCTCAATATGTGCATCGATATACGAAAGAGTTTAGCACATATGAGAGAAGCAACTACTGACAATTGAATCAAAGCGATCACCTTTTATCAAATTTCATTATTAAATCACAAATTCTCCCCGATCAAAATATCAAACCCTTTGAGATTTTGGATCCCAAGTGATTTAATTAGGTTTAGAAAATATTGGAGAAAATGCGTCTGGTTTAAATACTCTTCTGGTTTTTGGTTAAATGCTCCTCCACAATCATGTGCATTATGTATTAGAAATCGTTTGGCACATGAAGGAAGGAGTGCTTTTGAAACAATCACCTTTTTAAAACCGTTTTGAGATTTAAATCACGATCTCTCCCCCGATCAAAAATTTCAACCAATTGAGATTTTGGATCCCGATTGATTTAAATTATTTGGAAAATTTTGGGGGAAAGACGTGGCAAGATTTAATTTTGAAAAACAACTGATAAGGATCAATATAAGACATTTAAAGATTGTTAGTGTCAGGTATGATAGTTTTTAAGAGATCCTTAAGTAAAATAAAACGAATTCACAATCAAACAAGAACAGAAAACATTTCATTTTGTAAGATCTTTGAGTTTTAAAGAGAACCATACCATGACATAACATTAAATCTTTAGATCACCACTTTGTTTTTGTACAAACCGGACTTTTATGAAGAGATATTGTTTGAAAATAATTTATTTTAAATCACTCTCCCCCTCAATCGATGACCGTAGTCGTTGATTGAGTGACTTAGATTTTGATAAAAAAAATGAAGTCTGGTGATTTTCAAAATTTAGTCCAATTTATTTTCAAAACAATAATTTTCCATTTTCAAAACAATAATTTTAAAATTGTTTTAAGAAAAATGGTATCATCACTATTTTCCTGCACAAAGAAACGTTAGGTGGTTGAGAAGCTTATGTTGTTCTTTGTAGGGCTTGGAAGAAAACCGTCTGCGATGCGGTGAGACTTCTACGTTGTATTTTAATGCCAACTGAGGTCAAATTAAGCTCGGTTTCTTTAATCACTTAGAAGAAAACCATCTGCTGATGCAGTGAGACCTCTTACGTTGCATTCTTCCATGCCAACTCTCCATAGAAGTCCAATTAAGCTCCGTTTCTTCATTTGTCAACCCAAGATATAGTTACCCTTTCCTTTCGGCATCCAATCATCATCATTTGTGGGATCCGGATCGGGAACATTCTTTTATACCAATATACCTGCATATGTTAGTAGACGTACAAACAGATATATGGTGGTCGACATCAACCAAATAGCAATCGACTAATAAAAGTCAATTCAACATTTCAATCAGATCATATAAAGCATGGGAATAATGTGTTTATCAAACTCTAATCATCTAATCCTAACGATCATATCCTAGGCACCTAGTCCTTCAACGTAGGTTAACATCATTTTCGATTAAGCATATAGGATAATTAGATAAGCGATAGATGATATAAATTTGAAAACATTCTCCCTCAATCAATGACTCATTTTATAAAAAGTTTAAAAGTCGAAGTCATTGATTGAGTTTTCAATTCTACGAAAACTCTTGAATCTCATAGATTTTAAGCAACTCATTTTCCACCATTTTGTTAAAACAAATATTTTTCGAAGAATTTTAGACGGAAAAATATTTGAGTAAGAACAACAGTCCTTGACATACTTTCCTCATTTGTTTTTAGGATAAGTGCGAAATATTTGAAAATTGTTTTAGCGCAGCACTTTCCTTCCATGAAGAGCGGGTTGCTATCGGAAATAATAGCAAGCCATTGTTTAAGTCTTGGTCACGATCTCAAGTAAATCGCAAGCCATGATTTAGAGACATGTTTAGAAAGAAATATTTACACCTCCTGCTCGAACTTCATCTATGGTCCCGTGCCATTATTGAATGACATTTCTAAGACCGTAGATGTTATCGATACCGAAGACATGTCTTAGAAAAATATTATTTTGATCTTTTTCAAATTTTCGATTTTTATGTGTTTTTGTTGATTTTATATTTTCTATTTTGTTTCTTGGTTTTATATTTTGTATTTGGTTTTGATAAATATTTACAAAGATAGAATAGATGATATAGTTTAAAAAGATGATGATCTGATCTGCAGAGATAAGGATATCGAACAACCTCGTTGAAGAAGATAGAAATCGTCATCTCTTAAGCATCCATCACCAAAGCTTGAGGCTCTTGAAGCGAAGATAGAACACGAGCCTTTGAGAAAGAGAGACTTTGGCGCTTCCCCAAACCAAAAATCCTTAAAATGAGTGATTCAAAGCTCATTTCAAGCTTGCCTTAGCCGGTGCAGAGAAGCACACCATTTAACATAAATCCCGCTGCTCCTTTTAAGAACGATAATCGAGATTCTCCGTTTGGGGTTATATCATCAAAATAGATCAGCTACGTATCATCCCACTCATAAATAATCTTCTCACATTTCATAACCACTTAAGTCTGAAGCAATACATACCAAAAAGTTGTCAAGAAACCACTTCCCCCAAGTAGACGAATTGATGCAGTCAGTCTCTTAGAATAGAACTCACGAACCCGAATACACATATACCCAAAGACAGAAAAACTTATACCATCTAAGTAGCAGATTAAGTCCGATAGCCAAAGAGTAACCCCAATGTATACTTTTCTCTCCCACGAAGAAAGTGTATGAAGCTCACAAACCCGGTACCCGAATGCCTAAAGAGAATAACCGATAACATTGAAGAAGCGGGCGAATCATCGATTATCTCTGCGGGTGACAATCTGCGGATGTCAACACGGAATAAGTGATTATATCTACGAATCACCGATTAAGCCCTCAAGTAAAACAATTTGAGCATCCCCAATGTACACAATCTCTCCCCCGATGATTGTGATAACATCAAAATCATCATACACTTGTGTACCTCTTTCATCTCTTCCCCACATAGTTGGAATAAGATCACTAAACGCCATGAGTCAAACCTTGAGAGTCTCTGCGGTAATGACATTAGTCTTCCGGGATATCTTCAATCACTTAGAAGTATTCGTTCATCAATGTTTACTCGCTTTTAGATGTGTGTCTCCTTCCCTTCTCGGTTTTGATACTTGAATCGAAAAACATTATAAGCCCAAATACTTGAGATCTGTTTGAGAAGATCGCTTGAAGTCATTGTGAGAATCAACTTGCTGAAGAATAGTGTGAGAAAATCTAATTGGGGATTAAATCAGACATTTCACCCTTCCCCAATTAGTGCTCTCCCCTAAACCGACAATCTTTTTGATAAATGCCTTAAATAAGAAGAAGTCATTAGATCGTTAAATGAAACTCGTCTTTAGTCTTCTAACATGTAGAATAGACTGTAGACTCGACCTTCTTCAAGATTGTCCGGTTGGGATTAGATAGTTAACATCTTCATCTCACCAAATGTGTTCCAATTACCTTATATGTAGCAAATCTCCTTAACTAAAATCCTCCCAATCAAACAAGAAGCAAAGTTGTTCATCAAAGAAATCATTGACAACTAGAAGCACTTTGTCATTTAATCATATCAGCCATGTGAAGATGTCAACCAACGGCTCTTAGAAGAAACTCCATGTAGAAATGACCCGATAAGAAGAAGCTCGGTTCTTACATGAGTTTGGAGCCGTTTGACCATTTATTCTCGTAAATCAATCAACCATAAACAAATTCACACTCTTCTCCCCTCAAGAATTGCATACGGAGTTGCCATTCTTGATTGAATAAGTGAATATCTTCTAAATGTATTCTATTCACACTTCTCCCCGCAAAATTAGCACATGATGTCGCCATCGTCATTATAGTTGAGCAAGTGGAATAAGAAAAACAATCAACGTAGTTCGCTCACTTGATGATCAAGCGCATGGAAAAAGCATGAAGCATGTTGATCGGAATGGTCATAATTAAGAAGATTTCTCTTCTTCGGAAGATAAAGCGCACTGAAGCTTACACTTTTCTTTTTGAGAACGAGGCATGAACTGTTGTGTTCATACGTCATAAGAAGATTTATCTTCTTCAAAAGATAAAGCGCACTGACACGTACACTTTTCTTTTCTTTAGAGTACGAGGCATGAACTGATGTGTTCATACATCATAATCTCTCTCTTTTCATCATATCTTGGCAAAACATGTAATCACCCCATTATCATTCAGTAGGCTCTTTGTTGTGACAGCTGGTGGAGAAAACCTAATATGATAAATTTGACCCTGAAGTAAACTAACCCGAACTTGTGACTTAAACTTGCACATGTGTAACAAAGAGCGGTGACAGCTGATGGAGAAAACCCAATATGATAAATTTGACCCTGAAGTAAACTAACCCGAACTCCTCATCCAACCAACCATCAAGTACAAGACATACATCACCTCTTGAAAATCCATAATTGAATGTGACACTGAGCACTACAACCTAACTCCTTAAAGTGATAGTTATTTTGAGGTGATAAGAGCCCAATTCCCCCAAGTGGTAAAAGAAAAGGTAAAAGTCACTCAACTATAACTAGATTTCCAAGTCTTCGTTTTTTATAATAAGCTCAAACAAGGATCATGAAGAATCTTCATCTATCCATCCCCGATACCTTCAGATACTAAGTACACTCGCCCGTGATAATTCACTTCAACCTCAAATAAATAATACTGAATTAACGACGTTGTCACATCTTCTGGTTAAAAGCTCAAATCTAGCCTCCTTTGACGTTTTAAGTGAACTATGATAATGGTTTTCATCCCGACCATGGTCAAAAACACATAACCTCGTAAAACCTTGTAATAACCAAACAACCATGAAGACAACCCAAACACACACCCAATTCATGAAGTACACCTTTTATTCCTTCTTAGAAGCGAAATCGTAGCACCAAAGATCGGATAAGATCCGAATTACACTTTCCTTTCTCCGGGATGGTCCCATCATTACGGATTTTACAATTCTATAGTTTAAACCGAGAAATAGATTCTTCGCGGATTTTACATAACCAAGAATAAACCGTAAGATAGATCCGAAATGCACTTTACTTTTACGGGATGTTTCCATTGTTACGGGATTTTACAAGTCTATGATTTAAACCGAGAAATAGTTTCTTTCATGGATTTTACAAAATCAAGACAAAACCGTAAACAATGTCGGTTTGAATGTGTAATGACCACTTTGGTTTCGGTGAATATCATTTTAGGGAACATGCATTTGTTCATCGGTTCATTCTCCACTATCAACAACATCATCAACCATTCAATAAACACTTTGGTAAATACATCAATCACGCGTTACGCCGGCAATTGTAGTGACCACATGGAGAAATAGACCGATATGCCAAACTTGAACAAGACGTAACATTCCCGGAAAATCTCACTACAAATTCAAATAAGAACTATCATGCAAAACCCGTAGTCAACTTTGTTCAACCATCAACTCAAGCTGTGACATAATATTCTTCGTGAAAGTGTATAAACCAAAGTATCAAACCTCATAATGTAGTCAAATCTATTTAATGACATACAAATTGCAGCCCAAAAACATTCGATTCATTGGACTAATAAATCATCCCAAATTAAAGCTCACATCACCTAATAAATATAATCAGTCCATGAATAACATCCCACTTGAGGCCCGATCCATATCCGAGTCATAATCAAGCAAGATCCAAAAAACAAATCATTGAACCCGGTCTACATAATCACCCGATCTCATTCAATTTCGCACATGACGACTCAATCCATTCTAATTTAAATCTTTATACTCAAGATTGGTCCAATGTTTAAGATCCAAATTTAAAATATGGCTTGAAAATCTTGTCTCACATCCAAAGTCATATGTAAACTACAATACACCTCGAGTCCCGTTCAATAAATCAAAATCATATACGCCCATAAGTCATTCAATATCAAATATACATATCACAACTTATCACATGGTCCATGTAGTCCAACAATGCTCGGCCCAGCAGAATAATGCATACCATAACATACTACCACATCCCATTATTGAACATTTGTCCAATACTCCAATGTACTGATTATACGAAACTACCACCTGATCCCCCTTTTTCATCCGTCCAATACCCACGTAGCAAGGCCCAAGTAAGATAATTATCCTATGACAATGTACACGGCCCAATCAGAAGAGAATCCCAGTTGCCCTAAATAAAGTTGGGTATAAAAGACTCTCTTAATCTCTCAAACCCTAAAAATCCTCATAATATTAACGCCTCACATCTTGACTCAACCAAAACCGGATCTCAAAACAAACTCCTCATCTCATGTAACCCTAATCACTTTCTCAGTAACAAACGCACGCCCCCTTTTTTTCTTTCACATATATTCGAACTCAAAACAAATTCCATTTAGTATTACTTCTTCAGTTTCAAAAGTAGAAATCAAACTCATTTGAGTTAATCCTCGCCATGGGATGGCTTGAAGGATTAGAGCCCCGGGGATGGTTTTAGGGTTTGTTATATCGCAAATAGATCATGACAAATACGGGTAAGCTTTGATTTATTTATTTTCTTATTTAGATGAGTAACGAAACAAAGAGAAGGAGCAACATAGTTATTGTTTTCTTTGTCTTGTGGATTTCAAAAATAACCGAGAAGCATGGTCTTGAATCGGAATCGATGATGAGTGAAATGAGGGTTTTGACCCTTGTGGTCATGATTAGTCATGATAAAACCCTCAAATCGAGATTCCAAAATAAGTTAACATTAATTTTCTAACTCGTTACATGATTCGAACCATAATATTGAATGAACATTAACATCGCTTATCGCATTTATAATTTAAAAGCGAACATGAAGAGGATGAAGCCCATGATGGTTTTGTTCTTCCTTTGATTTTGTTCTAATATTGTAACATATCAAGATCTATGAAGGGTAGTTTATAATCAACGACCTTAAGTGATGTTGATGGTTCCTTGAGCCGTGACATAAACCAACTGAGATCTATAAACATAATTTAAAGTCAAAGTAGTTTGATGATGAGATGTGATTATGTGGTTGAAGTTTTGGTTAGATTAGGATCTTCTTCATTTCTGGTCTTTCTTGAGTCATTAGGACTGATGATGGGTAGTAGAACCTGAGGTCATTTTTCAGTTTTTGAGTCTTGTTGAAGCGTTGCATTCCACAAAATGAAACTGAGCTCAGAGTTCATTCCTTCTATCAATGTTTTCTTGGACTGATGATGATTAACATGAGGTCGTGACATAGTGTTTTTGGTAAATTGTTTAGTTGGTCGTTGTTTTGTGGTCTTTTCTTCTTCATCCTTTCTGTCAAGTCGCTAGCTTAAGTCGCTACGACCAAGTCGCTACGACTAAGTCGCTAGACCAAGTCGCTATGACTAAGTCGCTAGACCAAGTCGCTACCATGAGTAAAGACTCATGGCAAGTCGCTAACAATTTTTATGAGTCAAGTCGCTATATGAATTTGTGTCAAGTCACTATTAAGAACCATAATGACCATTTTTCCGACCATCTTCAAAAACCCAGAAAGACTTTTCATAAAAATGCATCTTTCGACCCATTTATTCATGTTTTGACCATAAAATGACCAGATGACATTATCAGGCGGGTATTCCGACTATGGTTACCAAGTAGCTTAAAATAAATCCAGAAAACTTGACAAAAGCTGTATTTTATGACCCATGAAAATGACCATAATGGACAAAAAAAAAGACATAAACCAGAAAAAAAGAGATGTTGAGACCATGACCTGTTAAACCAAGATAAAAGTTGTTTAAAAACTGTTACACCATAAGAATAAGAAAGACATAATTTTTCGACCAAAAAATGATACAAAAACAGTTTTTAAAACAATATTCAAACCAACGTAAATCAATGAAACACAATAACCATCGTGCGAAACCACACAAATCAACACAACACATAACCTTGGCTCGATGCCAATTGTAGGATCGAAACATTATTGTGTTTGATGATTCGGTGGTCTTGGATGATGGAAATACATGTTATACATTTTAGAGAGAGAAAGTAGAGATGGTATTCTTGGTAGAGTTTGGGGTGACCGACACTTTAACATGGAAATACATGTTATACATTTTAGAGAGAGAAAGTAGACTATAATTGGGGTGACCGACACTTTAACATGGAATTTCCAATTCCTAACATCCAGGGACCTTGGCTTTAGGCTCAGATTCTACTCTCTTTCTTTTTACATGGGATGATTGGGGTTGAGGTGCCTTGAGCTTTAGGGAGAGCAGATTGTATTCCAAGCTCGGTGGGCGCATTCTTCATTCTTTCATATCTTACGCTTCGGAGATTTCATCGTGTCTTTAACTACCACATTTCTCTTCTTCTCTATGATAGGACCAAGTTTATCCAAGTCAATGATCTCAAAGTCAGTGAACTTTAGAGGATCATGAACCTCAAAGTCCCTTTTGTCCACTCCCCTATAGACATTCATAGCAACTGGCTTGGAGTTGGGAATGATCTTAACATCAATGATAGTTTTAGGGGCTCTTCTACTAGACATAGTCCAGTTGTAGTGATCCACCCTTACTTTTCTTAGCTCAAGACCTTTCCTATTCTTCTCATCTCTCTCTTCCTTAGGGCTAGCATTTTAGCAACCCGAAATGCTTTGAATTTCAGTCGGCTTGTCCACTTTCCTCGCTTCTTAGGATCAATCCTAACTTCTTCGCCTCTTCATGAACTACCTTGACCGGGAAACTATGCTTTTCCTTTCTTCCTCGACTGTTTCTTGATTCTATCTTGCTTCTCTTGATAGGAGCTCAACTGGTCTGGAGTCAGTAAGTACTTTGTGCCACTAACTTTAAAGGGGATCTTGACAGGCTCTGATGTTATCATGATGCTTTTGCCCTTGTCCTGATGAGGGACTAATGAAGATGATGTTGTTGTTGTGATTGGTGGAGTTGTTGTGGATACTGGTGGAGTTGTTGTTGTTGTTACTGATGGAGTTGTTGGTGGGATTTGGGAGATAGGCACTGCTTGAGTTGGCTCCCCCTCAATGTGAGAAGGAGTTTCTTCAGTTGTTCTTTCCCCCTCAACTGTTTCTTGAGCGTCAGTGATAGCAAGAGTTGATGGAGGCACTGAGGATGAGGGGGCTGCTTGACCCTTGAAAGCCTGATAAATTTCAGAAACCATGGACTTGACCTATGAAGTGTCTTGTTGAAGGCCAATGACTTTATCCCCATAATTGGCCTGAGATAAATCTAGTACAGTCATTCTAGGCCCGAGATTCCAGGCCATAGAAGATGAAGACTTAGCCAAATCAGCAACTTGTTTATCCAAAGAGCTTAAAGAGGACTGAATTGCCTCGACTAAAGAGTTAAGACTCTGAACATTGGAATTATTGAGCATGGTGATTAGTTTAGTTAAGCTTGAATAGTTTTTCACATATGTCTCTGTAGCCCCTATCACCTTTTGTTGAGTGCATTGTCTTCCTTAATGCTTCTTTGATTTCGTCAAGTTGGGTTTCAAAGATTGAAAAGCTTTAAGGAACTTCTTCGATGATCATCCGGTGTCAAGAGACGGTACATGATTTCCGTGTTCACTATTATCCTCAAAGTTTGCAACTACTTGACTTTGAGATCTGCATAATTAGCGACAACCTCCGCATGCTTATCCCATAGATCATCGATAACACCAAGATATAGCTTTTGAATAGCATTCCTCGTGAACTTCACCAATTGTCTTTCGGTGAGGAAGAATATTATCAAACTTCTTAAAATATTTAGGGCGGGAAGATCTCAAGAGTTCGAAGAGCGTAAGAGTCTTCATCAGTCGAAAGGGTGACTCTTCGTGCTCTTTTGGATCGAGTTGATGTTCTTGTTCAAGGGTTGAACATCAACGTCCATTTCTTCACCAAAAAAAATTCTTCCTCCTCACTTTGTCATAATCAACATATTCATTAGACATCGCAAATCATGAACATCAACAACACTAAGAAAGCGAGAGGGGTTATGGGTTCCAGTATCGGGTGGTTTTTGTCCCATTGAGTCTTTGTCCCCCAACGACCCTTTAGACACTGATGGGTGTTTCCTAGTGTCATCTCCAGGATTAGGATTGGTGATGAGTTCCGTATTAGCGGATGGTTTGAATCCCTCTGAGTCTTTGTCCCTCTGTACCCCTTCAAGCACTGGTGGGAGATTCCCAGTACCATCCTTAGGGACAGTGGCAGTGAGATCCCTATTAGTGGGTTGTTTGTTTCCCTCTGAGTCTTTGGGATCAATGGTTGTGGCCTCAAACAAAAGCGTTGTTTTGCGAATGTCCTCATCAGGCGTTGTGGAATGCGCTCCCATACCAACAGGTTGTATGTTTCCTCTTGATCTTGGGGAGTAGTGGATGGGAGCAAGGGCACTGTCTGTGATGTATCAGTGCCCTTCATTGTCACCTGGGTTGATGTTGCTTGGTCTCTCTTGGGTGGCTTATCAGTCTGGGGCTTTTTGTGCCTCTTTGGCTATGTTCCAGAAGCCTCAGGGCCCTGAGACTTGGGTTTGGTCTTAGTCCCAGTCGGAGACTTCCCTTTCTTTTAGGAGCGGGGTTTGAGACATCGATTCCTCCGTTGTTTACAACAACCATATGGGCCGTCAATTCTATATCGGTGACTAAGGATGGGTTCTTTTGAAAAGTAGATGGACTCAGGGTGGCAGGTGATACGGAGTGTTATGGGTCGAGAAAACCTCCTTTTCACGAGCAAGCTTTTCAACCTCTAGCGGTGAACCTAATCGTTGTAGTATAGTATAGGGTAAGCCTCGGGATTTATTTCGTTCTCTAGGGAATAGGAATGGTAGAAAGATATATGATGAGAATGTGGGGTTGAGGAAGATTACTTTTAGTCTTTTTGGTTTTAGAAAGCAAAGGTAAAATCTCGGGGTATATGATTGGGGGTGGTACTTCTACCGATTTCACTACTTAACTACTTATCTAATTATCTAATTAGCTATGGATAGATTATGCTAATTGAGGTGTGCTCATATGATGATTAAAGATGTGTTCACTTAGATGCTATTACTCCCTAGTTATCTTTTATTGGTCGGTTAAATTGTCACTTCCTTTATCTTAATTGGTGCGTTGTATTCCGGTTAGTCGTAGGGCGGTGCCTAATTCCCTAGTTCTATGAATTGTAACTCTCCTTTAGAATACCCGGGATCGGCAAGTGCAATAGCATCTCCCTCGAATATACTACTATCCTAATGCTACAATTCACGCAATAAACACAACGAATGGCCTATTGTGCACTCAAAGGCTTTTTGCTATTTAGGACGTTCAAGCTCCAACAATGAAAGAAGAAGCCAATTTTCCTTAATCTAGTGTCTACCAATTAAGACAAGAGACAACCTAACAACTAGGTTTCATAGATCTAAGTAAACACAAGAATAATTTAGCTAGACATTTTAAACAAGCAAGCATACACACAATCAATTGAACATGGGGTAGATATAATGATAAATTGGATAAACATACTTATATTGTGGTGTAAAATAGGGTATGGGACCCTATAATACTGTCCAAGTTGGACTACAAATGAGTTAGGGTTTTCTCTCAAAAATTTTACCTCTTTAAATACAGAAAAATCGAATTCGGTATATAGATATACAATCGCGACGACGTCACCTTTTTGCTAGTGACGCGTCGATTCGCCGTCATTAAGGTTTTGTTTGGGGCAATCGTTGGGACGGCGTCAATTGAGATGTGTGACGCCGTTATTCCTCGATGCGACGTCGTCGAATCTTGGATCTTGGGCGTTTGGTGTAGATTTTGTGAGTGACTCCTTCCGAGTTTAGGTGTGACGCCGTTAGGCTTTAGGACCGAAATTCACCGAGCCATCGCGTGCACTTTTGATCAAGTCTTCAATAAAGGGACGGCGTTGCCTTTGGTTGGGACGCCGTCGGTGTCTTGGATTATCTTTGATCTTGACTTTGCCACTTTCTTCATGTTTTCGCTCCTTTTCGTCTAAATATGCTTCATTCTAGCATTTTGCTTCCAAAAGACCTAAAATGTGAAAAGGAACGATTTTAAGCAGTAACGGATAGAAAATGTGTCGATTTAGGGCTTTAATGACCCCCTTAAAACGTACGTTTTAAATCCTTATCAAATATCCCTACACTTGGTATTTGCTTGTCCTCAAGCAAATGTGTTTTTGGCCAATCAATTTATAAGTTGGGGCATGAATCATAGTTGTCGGGATCCCGATCCCGATCTTAGGATCTTACGATTTTACGATCTTCGCAAAGCAAAACGATCCGGATCCTACATAGGATCTTTGCGTGCTTAAGATCTTATAGGATCCCGATCTTTACCGTGCGATCTTACGATCTAATGCGATCCGATCTTACTTTTCTCGAATTACAAACTAAAAACTATAAATTTATGGGTTGTTTGTTTGTAGAATTCAAAAAGAACATGTTAATCTTTTAAACATTTTATAATCATAATTTAGAACAACATTTATATGAAACATTCATAGTATTTTATGGTTATAATGTATTAGAATTTGTAGATTTGTATAAAATTATATAAACTATTAAGAAATAACATTAGAGTAGGATCTTAAGATCCCGATCCGATCATACGATCACGATCTTGCAAAGACGAAAACGATCCTGGGTAGGATCCCGATCTTGACAACCTTGCCATGAATCATTGGTTTAAGATAGTCTATAACAAGTACAAGCACCACAATAATCATAACAAGCACGTAAATTGTACACTAGCACCTCACAATTGGTGTTTGGATTCTCTCATCTCTCGAATTTATATGAAATATAAAATGATTGGAAATGGAAGATAAACACTTATTACCTGGCATAGTACATAGATTACCATAAGCTTGAGAATAGATCAAACCTCCCCGCTTTGGTGTAAGCACTAGGAATAACTATCTAAGAGGTCTTTACAAGGGTTGTAACGTTAGGCTTAGGGTATGGAAGTAAAGGGTTTTGTGGGATATGGGATATTTAGTGGTGGCAAGTCAAAAATCTTATGTTACAAGCATGTAAAGCATGGTGTTGCTAAGCCAAGACTCGACTAACTAACACTAGATAACTTGAAACAAAACACAAGCATAAACTTAAAAACATAAAGATAAAGATAGATGTAGGATGGTAGCCCGTATGTTTTTCTCTCGTTTTTTTTTTTTTTTTTGAAAACTCTTTTTTTCGATTTTTTCATACCTATTTACTCTACCATCCTCTACAATAACATCAAAATATAAGGGACTTATAGGAGCATCCATACACTTGAGTTTTATTTAACTAAACTAATTGACCCAATTTGAAAAGATCAAAACACTTGGAGCATTTAATTACGAGACAAAGGAAATTTTAATTTATCGTTTTTCCGTTACTCCATAAAATATTACTTTTACCAATGAGTCCCAATCGTCCCAAAACTATATACAAAAGATATGACTCGACTTAGCAACAATGCAAGTAACTAAATAATTAAACTAAAGGTTTAGTAGTGATAACAATAATGCACTAAAGATGAGTGCATACAAGGTAGGCTAAGGCGATTTGGGTGTACATTTAGGGGTGGATTGTAAACAATGTTCTTCATTGATATTCAGGAAAACCGAAACATCACGAGAACCGCGAAAAGGATAGGCTCTGAGGGGTTAACTAGGGGTATCGTGTACTAAAGATGAGTACATCTCAAGGGTGTGGGGTAATTACTCAACCGATGTGGAAGAGGTAATTATAATACAAGTTTAAAACAAGGGTTATCCTAATGCCTCTTATCATTTAGTTACTCCTAACTACACAAGTTTAGTCTCACTAGCGATCTTAGAATGCATCACAAAACAAGTTCTAGAATCTATTATACTACCAGTACACTCACTAAACATTAAAGGTGAATGCTTTTATTCCTAAAGATCTAGGGGCGAACCTCACATTTTTGGGGTGGAATTTGAGTGGTATACGGTTTTTGTGCTAGTCATATAATTCCTATCCATGAGACGCTTTATTAAGACTAAAGTTTAGCTCGAAAAATGTCATAAATTTTTTTTAAAATTTGGTGCTAAAATTGCCCTAACAAATATTTCTTATGGTTTATTACACAAATTACCAAGGACAAGACAAATAATCAAGTGAGTGAATAGTTTCTAAGTTCCCGTTTTATTCTCTATCCCTACACTTAAACTGAACATTATCCCCAATGTTCCCCGAAAGCATCAAAGTTATGATAAAGGAAGGTAAGTAAGAGAAATAAAGTAATACTCCCCTGATTAGATCTGTAGGATATGTGTGAAGTTGCGGTTAAATCCTCCTCCAGTAAGAATGCATAAATAATAAGCTTCATCCAATATGTGTTTCTTCTTCTTGTCCAATATAGCTTGCACACTTATAAGAAAACAAATGAAACCTTCATGTAAAATCAATGGTAAAACTATATATGAAACACAACTACACTAGAAAGTAAGTAAGATATAATGCTTGTGGAATGGATGTTTGCAGTTTTTCTGGAAAATAAAGAATTGAGAATTTCCAAAAATTATAAATTACACGAAAACGAAACTAATATTTTGTTTCTACATTGCTCGACGTCGTCGGTGTTAATCTGACGCCGTCGTTGTCTGATAAAACTAGTCTCCTGCATTTTTCGGAAAAATTACCTCATTAAAACACGGAAAACTTTTGCAAAACATCCATTATGACTCAATACAAGCATTTGAATCTAACAAGCACACATATATATATCAATTTCAATTATTGTTAATCCAATGTTCATGTTCTTTAAAAACATATATGATCTTCCCTATACTTATATTTTTTGTAAAATACCTTTATATGTAATTAAGACGAGGTTAAAAACAAAATAAAGCATTTTCACAAAGTCTAACATGAGAATAAACAACAATGAAAAAGAAAACACACAAATTAGAAAACAAAACAAGCAAACAATTAAGCATGGGTTGCCTCTCATGAAGCGCTTTTCTTTAGTTATGAGTCTTGTAGCTAGACTCGAAGTCGTGCTCCTACGTAACTTCCTTACCGTCATCTTCTTCCTTATGACGATCTCTATTGGGGTTTTCCATGGCATGGTTGTAACAACTCGTAAAATTTCCCTACCGCTTTTCACGGATATGATTTTTCTTTTCGAACTATAATTACGAGCGACATTGTTAAGCGAATAATGCGAATAATATATTTCGACATTTCTCGATGAACAAAACACGTCAACGAGAGGTTATCTCGATTAATGAGTCCGCACGCGTCTCGACACCATATAAATAACGGCAAAATAGTTATGATCTAATTCCTACATAATAATGATGCCATATTATTACTTGAAATCGTTTCCAAAATATAATTTTTGTATCTTACGGATACCGGGAAGGTACACTATTTATGGTCTTTCTCATTGGTTGTTCGTGTAAGCGTATTCTTTCCTACGTTTAGCTTAGCTAAATACCCTAGATTCATTTTAAGTATTATTACCGAAAAGCTCATCACAATCTAATCCGAATCAGATAAAGTGCAAACTTAATGATTGCTTAGTTAAATTATTTATCCCATTAGGCTTACATCAACTATCCTAAGATGTTAATGAAGTAATTGTGGAGGCGATGGCAGTGAAAACAAGCCACAATAATCAAGAGGTAATCAAAGCATACACATGAACATCCAAATAAACATCAAATAAACTTATAATCGATGGGAAAGCTTTTATTAAATGCGAGTCAAACATTGGAGACAAGGCACGCAATCCTGATGGATTAAAGAGTACGAATACAAATAAAGTGAAATCTATTAATGAATTAAAAAGCACTGACAGGACCTACTTATGCCTCTAAATCCTTCTATTGGTCGTGTCTAGTGTGGTCTGGTCGTCGCCTCATTTTTTGTGGAATTCGTATTTTGTATATATGTATGTGTTGAATGAGGATGTTGTTTTGGTATTTATACTTTCTAGAAACGGCATCGATACGGCGTATCAGTTTACTCGATATGCCGTATCTAGGTAACTTCGCGTGGGGTCCAAGATTATTTTATTCTGAAATATTCGTACACCGCCATATGATACGGTGGATCTTCTCTTATGATATGGCGTACATGTCTTGTATTCTTGGAATTTCTTGGTGAAGTCTTCAGGTTGATACGACGCATGTAGAAGTAGTTGTGCGGCGTATCTTGAGCAGATAAGTCAGATATCTGTGTTGACCAAGGTTTCAAATACGGCGCATGGAAGAATTCCATGCGGCGTATTCTTTAAAGTCGGGCAATGGTCTTCACATTCGTCTAAGTGTTGATGTACGGCGTATCTATCTAGAATGATACGGCATATCTTCCTTCAGTTTAGCAGACTTTACCAATATGATCCGTTTTGCTTCATTTTACGTCCAAAATAGCTAACTTTCATCAAATGCTTGTTTTCAACTGAGATTTACAAAATTAAGCGGTTAAGTATCAATTCCCATATAAAATAATACAAAACAAGCAATATATATAGGATAAATGATGCCAATAAACTGTTGTTATTTGATATCATCAATTTCCAATGAACTAGATTAGCCCACAACACCAAATTCATCAAGGTTTTACTAAGTTTACTAGTCATAAGTGGAAGACTATAAGTCCTTTTAGCTAGTTCATGGTTTATTTCACTCAAAACACCAATCAGCCTCATCAAATCTTGGGTTTCTTGTAAGTTATTGGCAAGAGTTTTTAGTTATCATTTTTAGTGGTAAATCAAGGTTTTTGCAAGAGTTAGGTAAAATTTTAGAAGAAAGGGTGCATGAGTTGTTGGTGATTTAGGATTTAGAGTTCTTTGTTCTTAATCATCTTGCATTTTCCACCAAAGTTCTAAGGAACCTAACGTGCTCTTATTCATTTCACTATTGTGATTACATGTTTTCTATAATTTTTATATGTTATATATGTATTATGCTTAATCATGCTTGGCACTTGGACTAAATCACTAGAAAACATAAAAAGGACTTGACATGCAAAAGTAATTTATGACCAGGGGTAAAAACGGGATTACTGGAAAATAATAAGTGGACTTTTGGAATTAGATAAAAATATAGGGAGTTAGATATATGTCTTTTGGTTGTTTTTTTCGGGTGGCTCACTCTGTAACACCTCACGATGATTAAACTAGAGCCAAAATGGTAAAGGTTGTCAAAAATTGCACACTGAAGTGTATTAGCTAAAATCTCTACAGATTTGTATAGAACCTTCTATTGGTCAAAGAGTAAAAGTTGTAGCTAACACTTTAACTTTAACGCTGCCATGAAAATGGGCAAACTTGTAGAACTCGGGATATCGCTATTTTACGGGACTATTTGTTGTCATGTCAAAATCTAACTTGTATACTTAAGGGTAAATTGGTAATTTTACTTATGTTATATAATGTTTTATACAATGGGACCCACTAATCTGTGTAGTTAAAACCTTTCCGAGGACGTAAAATCAAATCATAACACTATGCGGTTTAGAAATGACGTATATATTAAGTCAGGATAACTAAAATACTTAGAAACTCAAACTTGACGGTTAGTAATACTTGACCACTTTTTCATGAAAACTAAAGTGGTAGGACCCACTATCAGATAAATGGACTTGTTTACCTTTTTATAAACTAAATAAACTTAGACATGATAATTTAGAGCATATGGATTATTAAAAATGACATAAAACCCAAATACCGAATAACTTATAAATTAGAGCTCGTAACCACTTTTAAATTGTCAAAACTAAACGTTAACACTTATTTGACTTTACCAACACTACGTACTAAAACATAATTAATATAATAACCTTATAAAACTAAATTTTATATTTACTTTATCTTTTAGAACATAAGGCATAGCGTATATTTTTAGGTTGCTTGTCACAATTTTGCGGTTTATTCATCACGTACTTGCACTTTGCTTATCCCTTTGTTTACGGTCGTTCATAGCCCCACCATTTCTCGTTTAACTGTTGTTGTTCTCGTTAACTTGGTTAGAATTAACTACAAACTTAATCTATCCAAGCCAATGTCTAAGTGATGTAGTTAAATACTTTGTTTACAAAAGAAGAAAACCGTAAAGTAAAGTTGACACAAGAGTTTTTAAATGTTTAATGCTATTTGCAATTAAGAAGAATTATACCCAAGTGTTTGCGAACAACACTTGGGATTGAAATGACAAGTATGGAGTAGTCTCTCTCTAAACTTAAGTTAAGCTTAAGTACAACTATGCTAACCAACCGAGCTAACCTTATGAACTTAGTTGTTTTTCGAGGAGTAAAAGTGTTTGTGAATGTCTAAGCATTTAGTGCACAAACCCGCAAACTTTTACTCCTACATTATGATCCTATTTATACACAAGTATAATGTACTACCGTTACAAAGAAGACAAGAATGACATAAGATATATTGGACAAAATACTTACGTATGTTGTCTCTCATATAAATAGCTACTTTGGGTATAGGACAATGGTGCTTTCGATCAACAGATGATGACACACTCTTGGTCTTTATCCTTTCGGGTAAAGTTTGACCTTTTCTTGATAAGGACTCTCCTTTATTCGTTTAAACTTATCTCGCCTTTACTTGATCTTGCCTTCATAGTTGTTGAGGAGACTTAGGGTTCAGTGAGTTATTGTCATCACTCCCTGAACCTATCACCTTCTTCTTTGGCTCAGGTATCATACACTGAGTCCCGCCTCAATGAATGGAAAGTCTTTCTATTTAGGCTTTGCCTGAGCTTTTTGAAGGTGACTCACTCAGTGACTTTGTAGATGTTCACGGTTATTTAACAGTTAGGTTATTTTTTATTCAAATCCTAGCTTAAGGATACTTTGGTACTTAATGGACCCAACAACTATTTTATAAACTCTTTGGGGGAGATACATGCTACTACTTTTATTATGATCACAATTGCTTGAAAACTATATTCTGAACTGAAAGTATTATTGCCTAAGTACAACTATTGCAAAAAAAGTCCCTCTAATCATGAACCACTAATCACTTGTATGTGAGTGTGAATATTATGGATAGGCCTATCGGGATTGAAGAATCTTGTCTACGTTGATTGCAATAATAACTAGATGCACTATGTTTGAAGTGCTAGATAAATGGAAAATTAACTACTTGGGGGTAAATTACTATATCAATTTATTGATACTCTGAGTTAACGTTTTTTTGTGTCATGAGCTTAGTGCAATAATAACTACTTTATGACTATTGTGGGTTACACAATTATCTCTTAAACTTGAAATATTGTGATCAATTTCTTTAAACTTTAAACCTATGAATTCACTCAACCATTATGTTGAACTTTTAGCATGCTTTATCTCAGGTCTTTAAGGTACTTGGCTGGCACGGAGTAGCATGGATATTTAAAAGGCTTTATTTTGTTATCATTTGATGAAATGTTTTAAAAACTTTGTGATGTACTTATTATGTATTATGTAATATTTGGGACCTTTTTAAACTCTGATGTTTTATTGTGATCGAATGATAAACCTTTTAAACGTCCCATTTAGAGTCATTTTCTATAATTTATGACTATTGTTATATGCAGATAACACCAGATTGAATTTTGCTACGCTATCAAAATTGGGGTGTTGCATTTTACACCTAGACTATAACCACTTTTACATTCAACATTTCACTCTTTATCGCCTTACGCTCCGTGCCCTTACACTTTTGGAACAATTATGTTTATTTTAAAGCATTATTATGCTATTTATATAATTGATATTTATATACACACTTGATTTTCCTTTTAATCACTCTCGCTCATTTTCGAAGCATCGCTATTTATATTATTTAAAAGATATTTATATACATACTTGAATTGTTTTTCAATCACTATACTTGTTTATCAAGTATCGCTATTTATTTTTACAAATATTAATTATATAAACATTTGACTAATTTTGACCTCTTACGGTTGTTTCTAGAACTTCAAGTAGAATTTATTTCCCCTAATCATATACCTACTCTTACATTTTAATGACCTACACAACCTTCCCAAGACACTGTAACTGATTACAATGATCTCTCTTATTTCTC
Organism: Chrysanthemum lavandulifolium; assembly: GCA_022545495.1. Lineage (NCBI taxonomy): Eukaryota > Viridiplantae > Streptophyta > Magnoliopsida > Asterales > Asteraceae > Chrysanthemum > Chrysanthemum lavandulifolium. The sequence continues at coordinate 138,188,772 of CM040241.1, read as the reverse complement.
AAAGATTGTGAATTATACAATGGTCTCTAAAACTATTTCACAACCTTATATAATATCACTTCATATGATGACAAAACCCGTTATAGTTTATCAAGTTCTCTTGATTGTTTTACTCCTCGTGCACTTATATTTTCCGAGCATTTATACTTATTTTTGAAGCACCACCATTGATACTATTTATATAAAGACTATTTATATATACTTGATTTTCTCTCGAGTACTAATATCTACTTATCGGGCGTTACTTCTTATTTATATAAAGGTTATTTTATAAATGCTTTCTCGATTCTTACCCTTTATACTCGGTCTCCGAGTATCATGTCAAACCCTATTTCTCCCAATTATGTATCTATTTTACAGATTACTAAACTATTATATATACTTATTCATTTTTATGATCTCCTAAAACTTTCTCGGACATTGTGAGTGAAACAATGGTCTCATTTATTTTAAAACATTGTGAGTGATACTATGATCTTTAAAACTTTTATGACCTTATATAACATTGTTTTAAATGAAACCCATCACATTCTATCGATTCCTCTTGATTATCTCACTATCCATATCCGAAGATGAATTTGAACAATTGTCCTAAAATTTTGGAACACTTACATCGCCTTGTAACCAATCACCCAGAATACATCAATTAAATTGAACATGATATTAACCTATCATTTTATAACATGTTTATCTCGAGTTGTGGGATTTTCTTGACTCATAACTATCTACTATTTTGTATCATCATTTGTGACAAATTATGTCCATTGCACTTGTTATTTCACTATCATATTGTAAGCAACTTTGTTATTATCTTACAAACTATCCTTTCGCTATACTACAAACCGATTTTGCTACTCTCTTAAGAATTACCCTACTTATACCTTATAAAATAATAACCTGACTTGCAATCAACTTATAAATTGTTTTGTTAGTCTCGTATAAACTATTATGTCACCATATTATAAACCAATTTACTACTCTCATATAAATTACTCTATTACTACCTCATAAACTACTAACGTGATTCACTACTATTTTATAGATCGCTTTGACTAGTTACGAATGAACTGTTTTGTTACCCTTTACAAATCATTTGGTCAATTACCTTGTAAAACTATTTTACTACCATCTTATAAATCATTTTCGCTATTATCTTATACAATATTTGCCACCATTCTATAAATCATTTTGCTACACTCTTACAAACTACTTTACCACTACCTTATAAACTAAATCGCTGATATACTGCTTTACCACTATCTTATAAACTAAATCATTGATATAATATTACCTCATAAACTGTTTTGTTATCACCTTATAAAAATCAGTTCCCCATTTTATTATAGGCTATTACGATATAATCTTATGAACTACTTCGACTACTATTTTACAAACAGCATGGTCAAATCTATTTAACACTGAGAACTATAAAACTAGTTGACTAAACCAAACACTACATAAATACCACTTTCGCGCGTACTTGCTTATACTAGATACTTATACATGTTTATTACAAATGTATAAACTTGCATTACTTTTTATATATAAAATACTTATATAAACGTCGTACTTGTCACGGCAACATACATATTACAACTATAACTAAGTTGAGTATTTCAAAATTCATTAAACCTCGGTTAAACATAGTACGATCATCTATGTTCAACTTAGGGATAGTGAAACATAGTTTGATCACCTATGTTCAACTTAGAAATGAATCTTGCGATAGTGGGAGTAGTTATATTAGGGTTATTTTCTGATTGATTTTCTAGTTGATTTCGAGAATCGCAAGAATTTTGTGTGAGTATAAACAATTCATGGGTATTTTTATGATTGAACACGAAGAACTAAGTGGACCCTTACCATATCCTTACCACATAAAGTCGGAACCTTATATTGTATACCAACACGACGAGTTGAACTACATCGTTAGTTATCCTAAAACCATTTGCCCACCCACACCTTTTCGCCAACATCGCCCGACATTTAACGCAAATTGAATCCTAATCTGGGATTCTCTTAAGGGGTACGGACTGTAACAATTCTCAATTTATGAGGTCATTATTTAATTATTTACGTCATTTAATCTTTTTTATTTTAAGTAAATTTACTTTTACGAGAAACCGGATTAGTTTAATTGTGTACATAGTTAAACGTACACTTAACTCAAACTGACACTAGACTATGCTCAGTCTACACATTTTATGCATTTTGGGTTCCTTACAATCATATTTTAAAAGTTGTTGTTGGGTTTTAGGTTCCTTGGATTTGATGAGACAAAATAAATACAAGAATGAAACAAAGGGACTTAAAGTGAAAGAGATGAAACCTACAAAAAGATGGAAGGACTTGCTTGCAAAAGAAGATTTATTATTTAGTCCTTCGTAGTATTTTGTAAACCCTAATCCTCTAGTATATAAAGAGGACATGGGGTGTAGGTTTTATATATAAGTCTTCCATAATGTAGTCTAAAGGTGTGTGTGTGTGTGTAACCTAGACGTGTAGTTTATTGTAAACGTCTAGGTTACTTGTTTACCTCCAAGATCTAAGGTATCTTAGATCCCTATTACAGTTAGGTAACACGTATTATTCTGATCAAATAATATTTGGAGGAGATTGGGTGAAAGTAAAACCTTGTGTCAATAACATAGTTGTTTATATATTCCGTTGTGCATGATTGTTTGTCTATGTTATTGTTAAACCTTAAGGCTCAAACGATCTCAAGGAGTCTTATCAAACTCCACAATTGGTATCAGAGCTCGGGGAGCTCGTTACCTAGGGATTTGCAAGGTTTTTAGATGAAGAAGATGGAAAAATTCGAAGCTGATACAAAGTTCGTATTGTTCTGCAGCACTATTTTAAAAATGCTATAACTTTTTCGTTAACCGTTGGATCGTGACGAAATTTTTGGTGGTCATTATATATATATTAATCTAACTTTTCACTGAAGGGATTGTCGATCTGAGCTCTCAATCAAAAGTTATTCAGTGTCGAAGTTGGCTGCAGAAACAGGTTTAACAATTCGAGTTTTTGGGTTTTCTTGGATATTCAACTTCCTAAATCCGTGTTTCTTTGAATTAATTCATTATGTAAGTTGGTTATATGTTGTGTGGTGTCTTTATTTAATTGAAGAAAGCAGCTTTGATAGTGTTTTTCAAAACCACTTCTAGTGTTTTCTCAAAACCACTGATAGTGTATTCTCGAAACCACTGATAGTGTTTTCTCGAAACCACTGATAGTGTATTCTCGAAACCACTGATAGTGTTTTCTCGAAACCACTCCTAGTGTTTTCTCGAAACCACTCCTAGTGTTTTCTCGAAACCACTGCTAGTGTTATCTCAATTCCACTGCTGGTGTTTCTTGCGTTATTCGTTTCTGCTGATGAGGTTTTGGAATTGAGGGAAGTCGTATATGTTTTGGTCTTGAGATTTTGGTGATACACATGGGATTTTGGTTCGCACACACAAGAAGATTGGTATTTGTTCTTAAAGGTTTTAAAAGCTCGGTTTTGAATTATTTGAAGAATTAATTACTAAGTAGGTTATTTATCACTTATTTGAAGGTGAAGTGGAATTACTTGGATACGTGTTTTATCATATCTTAAAAGTATCATACCAACTTTTAAGATAACTTGTTCGTGCTTAAAGGATGTTGACGAAGACTTGCAAAATCTAGTTTTCATAGGTCAAGGGGTGGATGGATGAAGACCTAGTTAACTATCACTTAAAGGAGTTACATTGTAGTGCTCAGTGTCTCATTGAAGATGAGGATTTTGTCAAGAGGTTGCGATCTACTTATATTTTGGTTAGCAGTATAAGTTCAACGTCACGTGGATAGTACAAGACATAAGACACAAGTTTGGGTTATTTTACTTCTTTATCAAATTCGTTATACTTGGTTTTCTTCACAAGTGATCATTACATAGAGCTTCTTGATTTGAAGAATCATTTTCATGCACCACTCAAGGGAAGTTTCTAATGTTTACATTCTCTATTTGTTGATAACAAAAGGGAAGAGATATTGAGTGCGATGGCATGGATTAAGGGAAGACAAAGGAAGACAAGAATGTTTCATAATGTAAACCTTAATCCTCTAGTATATAAAGAGGACATGGGGTGTAGGTTTTATATATAAGTCTTCCATAATGTAGTCTAAAGGGGTGTGTGTGTGTGTAACCTAGACGTGTAGTTTATTGTAAACATCTAGGTTAGTTGTTTACCTCCAAGATCTAAGGTGTCTTAGATCCCTGTTACAGTTAGGTAACACGTATTATTCTGATCAAATAATATTTGGAGGAGATTGGGTGAAAGTAAAACCTTGTGTCAATAACATAGTTGTTTATATATTCCGCTGTGCATGATTGTTTGTCTATGTTATTGTTAAACCCTAAGGCTCAAAATGATCTCAAGGAGTCTTATCAAACTCCACAGTTGTATTTCACTCAAAACACCAATCAATCTCATCAAATCTTGGGTTTCTTGGAAGTTCTTGGAAAGGGTTTTTAGTTATCATTTTTATTGGTGAATCAAGGTTTTTGAAAGAGTTAAAAAGATTGGGTAAGAGTTTAGAAGAAATGGTGCAAGAGTTGTTGGTGATTTAGGATTTATAGTTCTTTGTTCATAATAACTTGTATTTTCCACCAAAGTTGTAAGGAACGTAACTTGCTCTTTTTCACATCACTAATGTGATTAAATGTTTTCTATAAGTTTTATATATTATATATGCTTATTATGCTTAATCATGCTTGGTATTTGGACTAAATCACTAGAAAACATAAAAAGACTTGACATGCAAAAGTAATTTCTAATCGGGGATACAAACAGATTACGGGAAAAATCAGTGGACTTGTGGACTTAGGTGAAAATAAAGGAGTTAGATCTATTTCTTGTGGTTGTTTTCGGGTGGCTCACTCTGTAACACCTCACGATTATTAAACTAGAGCCAAAACAGTAAAGGTTGTCAAAAATAACACACTGAAATGTGTTGGCAAAAATCTCTAAAAATTTGCATTGAACCTTTTGTTAGTCAAAGAATAAAAGTTATAGCAAACACTTTATCTTGAACGTGGCCATAAAATGGATTAAAACAGACTTGTAAAACTCAAGATGTCATTATTTTACCGGGATTGTTTGTTGTTGTCTAAAATTAGACTTGTATACTTAAGGGTAAATTGGTAATTTCACTTAGGTTATATAATTTTTGATAAAATGGTACCCACTAATTTGTGTAGTTCACTCAAAAACCATTTCGAGGACCTAAATATTAAATCATAACACTTTACGGTTTAAAAATGACGTATATATTAAGTCGGGATAACTAAAATAATTAGAAACTCAAACTTGACAGTTAGTAATACTTGACCACTTTTTCATAAAAACCGAAGTGGTAGGACCCCTATCATTTAAATGGACTCGTTTACCTTTTATAAGTTAAATAAACTTATACATGATAATTTAGAACACATGGATTATTAAAAAGGACATACAAACCCAAATACTTAATAACTTATAAATTAGAGCTCGTAACCACTTTTAAATTGTCAAAGCTAAACCTTAACGCTTATTTGACTTTACAAACACTATATACCAAAGCATAATTAATATAATAACCTTATAAAACTAAATTTCATATTCACTTTATCGCTTTAGAACCTAAGACGCCACTTATATTTTTAGGTTGCTCAGACGACTTTCGCGGTTTATTCATCACTTACTTGCACTTTGCTTATCATTTTGTTTACGTGATTTCATATCCTCATCTTTTCTCATTTAACTATTTTATAAACTTTTGGGGATATACATGCTACTACTTTTATTGTGATCACAATTGCTTGAAAACTATATTTTGAACCGAAAGTATTATTGCCTAAGTACCACTATTGCCAAAAGGCCCTTTAATCACGAAGCATTAATCACTTGTGTGAGAGTGCGCATATTGTGGATAGGACTATCGAATTGAAAAATCCCATCTATATTGATTGCATAGATGTTTGGATTTAGTAAATCCGTAAGTTAAAGACTCGATCACCTCAAGTATGTGTAAGCATTAGAAAGCTCGTAGTCTTAGTCATTTAGTTATGTTAAGTAGTTAGTTTAGTAACACCGTGGAGGACGGACGGTCTTTACCCAATGTATACCGATCCACAACCCATAGGTGGCGTTTATTGAAAAGTATTATAGATACCTTCTACCTCACAAGGTAGAAGGTTGGAGCTCTTAATATTACATCACTTTCTCTCATCAAGTTCACATTCTCTCCATCTTTCTCTCTAAAACTCATTTAGGTCGAATCATTATATGTGTGTGTTTATGTGTTTATGATAACCAATATGTTACAATAGATAACTAAACACACTATACTTGAAGTGCTAGGTAAATGGCAAATTACCAATTTTGGGGCAAATTAGTATATAAATTTATTGATACTTTGAGTTAATGTTTTCTGTGTCATTAGCTTAGTGCAATAATAACTACTTTATGACTATTGTAGGTTACGCAATTTTCTCTTAAACTTGAAATCTTGTGATCAACTGCTTTAAACTTTAAACCTTTGAATTCACTCAACCATTGTGTTGACCTTTTAGCATGTTTTATCTCAAGTTTTTAAAGTACTTAGCTGGTACAGAGTAGCATGGATACTTAGAAGGCTTTATTTTATTATCATTCGATGAAATATTTTAAAATTTTTGTGATGTACTTATTATGTATTATGTAATGTTTGAAACATTTTTAAACTCTGATATTTTTTTGTGATCAAATGATAAACCTTTTTAAAACATCTCATTTAGAGTCGTTTTTAATAATTTATGACTATTGTGCTATGAAGTAACACCCCGATTGAATTCCGTTGCATTATCGAAATTGGAGGTGTTACACCTTATCATTGGGACAATTGACTATGAAACTAATTCTTGATTTCAAAACATTGATTCCTTCACGGTATCAATGTCTATGCAAACTGAGAATCTATGTAACCCAGGTTTTCCTATTACTAACCCTCAACATGTCTCACTGTTAGCCTTAATAGTTTTTATTAGAAGTGATGGTCATTCACATTTAGGAACTTTGTAACGTGTGTTAGATATCGTATTAGAATAGTCAACGGGCTCGTGGATTGGTCTAAGCTTAATGGGTATTAGTTTAGTTAAGCTAGCCTTATATCAATCCATGTCCAATCCAATGCATAATGAAGCCCATACAAGGCCCATGGCCAAGCCTTAGGGCATTATGTTACTTGAACTATAAATACCCTCAAAGTCTCATTTGAGGGGTGTGCTTGAAAGTGTGTGTGTGTGTGTATTTTCTTTGGAATATACAACATCTTGTGTTCATCTTTTCTCTACACACATATACATAACATATTAACATCAAGTCACCATCTTTCCTTTCTTCTCAACCTTATATGCATAACGCTTTGTGTTTGGGTTTCACGTGATATACGCGTAGCTTGTTATACGTGTTCTACTTGTTTGGTAAGTGTGGTATACGCGTAAAGTTGATATAATCGAGGTCCTACAATTGGTATCAATCGCCTAACAATGGTTTAGGAGTTTGTGTGTTCGTTTTTTGTTAAAGCTTTACAAGAAAAGTTGTGTTTTTTCCTATAAAATGTGGGCTTTTGCATAAAGTTTTGATTTTTACGTGGTTTTAAGCTTAAAGTTGTAGACTTTATTGATCTTTAAGTGTTTTGAAAGAAGTTTGTGCATAAGAAATCGTTTGGAAACGTGTTTTGGTGAAAATTTAGTGTTTTGCAAAAGCGCGCTTTTACGCAGTAAGCAACTTTTGGTCAAACCCTCTTTTACGCGTAAGAAAAGTCAAAACCCTATTTTTACGCATAAGGTTTTACGCGAAGATTTGAATTTTACGCATAAGATTTTGGTGCGATTCTTCGAGCTTCAACGGTTACTCGGTGCTTCCTTACTTGGATAAGTGTGTGAACACTTCGACTTGTGGATAACTTTTACATCGAGAGTGTAAAGGATTTTGGTTTTAAACCTAAGCTTACGCATAAGCATAAACGCTACGGTAACACTCTCACGCATAAGCTAACACTTACGCGTAAGGTTTTTACGAATAATCATTTTTGTTTACGCATAAGCTTACGCTTAAGCCTAACGGTTACTGCAGAAGATACTATGCATAAGAATCCTACGCATAAGCACCAATTTCTACGCTTAATGACAGGTTTATTTAGTAATATTTTGAGCAAAACTTCAAACGGCTATAACTTTTAACCGAACTCCGCTTTCGCTTTCTACCCATCAAAACGACCGTGAGAACGAGGAGAATAGATCGAATGAACTAGGTTCAACCTTCAAGTCCTAAAACGCTCCGAACAAAAGTTATTGAGGTTTTTAAGTTTTAGACCACATTTTCACTACAACAACCGAGCTTAATCTTCATCAAACACAACTCCTTTATCGTTGAATCGATCCTACATCAACTTTATCATATCATACCTTCATCAAGGGCAACTCAACAAGACATTCATGCAAATGGCCGAAAACCGTCTTCCTATGTTGGAAAAAGGTGGTTATCTTCAATGGACAAGTCGTATGCTTCGTTACATTAAGACCAAACCTAATGGAAAATTGATGATTCAATCCATTACGAATGGACCCTTCATACCGACAAGTCCAAGACCACGAAATGCCGATGCAACACCTCCCGTCCCACCATCTTTTCGTGTTCAAAAGGAATCGAATACATCAAGAGGATCACAAAACAAGTCAAGTAGATGACATGGCAATTCATATTGTCCAACCGGGTTTACCAAGAGACATCTTTATCTTCAGAGACAGCCAGAAACCGCTTTCGATATGTGGGAACGTGTTAGACGGCTTTGTCATGGAATGTAAATTGGTCAACAAGATACGGAGAACAAGTTGTTAATCGCATGGGAGAAGTTTACATCTACTCCGTGAGAATCAATTGAATCCTACTATGGAAGGTTTTGCACTTTAATGAATGAGCTTATCATAAACAAGTTGACACCCGAACTATCGTGAGCAACATCAAGTTCCCGAACAATCTACCGTAAGAATGGGACGATATGTCACTATTGTCAACCAAACAAAAGACTTACATCAAGTGAACTTTGATCAACTCAATGATTTTCAAACAAAACCAAAATGAAGTGAATGAAGTCGAAAGAAAGATTAGCAAAGAATCATGATCCATTGGCACTCATTGCAAAGACTCAAACTCGGTGAATACACAACAACAAGCTTCATCATCTTCCACTAACAACAACTTGCAAGAATACATTCCACAACAACAAGTCGATATCCTCAACAACAAATCTATCAAACGAACAACAACATTACCAGAACAAGGAATCATTGATCTTGAAATTGAACAAGAACAAGCTTTGCTACATGCATTTGCATTTTGGGTAAAGCATTGATCGCTATTCCACACCAACTAACAACAACCAAAGGATTTCATCAAACACTCGCAAGCAAATTGCACACCGGGTGTGAACATGGGTCATCAAGGACAAATGGTTGGAGTTATTGCGAACCCACGTGGATATGCTACTGATTTCGGATGGGTAATCGTGCGAGTTTGAATCGTGGTGTCAGTTGGGTTAGAATGTTGGAAATCGATGGGACGAATGTTAGGAATAGAGCGAAGGTAATCGAATGGGAATGTTGCGCCCAAATGTTAGGAATTATGGAAATGTGAATCGGGGTAATCGAAGTTACGTGTTACAACTGTCAAGGAGTGGGTCACATGGCAAGGAACCGTCCTACTAAGCCGAAAAAGAAGGATCTTGCGATCTTCGTAAAGCTATCATGTTGGTACAAAAGAAAAGCAGGACTTCAATTGAGTGCCGAGGAACATGACTTTATGGCTATTATGGATGATTTGGAAGACCTCGAGGAAATCAATGCGAACTCCATCTTCATGGCAAATCTTCAAGAGACTAAGTACGACATCGATTCTCGACGCACCTCCCATCTATGACGCCAATGCAAGATCTCGAGGTACCAATCACCGATCCATGCTATAAAATGTCATATTTGATGTGTTTACTCATGACGAACAAAGATGCGTGACATCGGCACCTACTTATGATACATACCGGACAATCCGAGTTGTAGCAATACTAACTCGAGACTCCGGATGTGGATCCTAGTGGAGACTATGTGGCACAAAATATCGAGGCCGATGAGGAAACACGTGCTATTTTGAATCATTAATCAATAAGCGTGGCATTGAAATCGAGAAAGTTAGAACGGTCAATCGCGAAGTTAAGGCGCGAATGCTAAATTGACCACCGAGCTTGAGAGTTACAAGGAGAACGCAAAGCCTTTGAATTTCATAAAAACAAAGAATCGTAACTAGAAATTGGTTATCGAAATTTGGTTTCTAAAGAACAACTATTTTAAATCAAGTATAACACACTTGATGTGAATTTGAACTTGAAAATTAAATCTTTAAACAAGGAAATTTCGATTTAAATGACCAACTTTCTAAACAAAAGAAATGTTTTCTAATCTTGAAAAGAGAAGAAGCGATTGATTATCGATTTTCAAAATGAGAAGATTCTCTTGATGAAATTCTTGATAAAATGAAAAATCCAAACTTTGGAAAATTTGCTTCTTAAAACGGGTCATTCCGCTCAAACAAACAAGATGCTTTCTAATCAAGTAAATCCGCGTTTTCATACTAATCATAGAATGGCACTTGGTAACGACCCTTCTTCGCTCCTCAAGAAAGCTCGAAACCTCATAATGTGTTAAACAATGGAAATGTTTTACATGAACCCATTATTGTTCGTGATTCTCTTGAAACGTTAGAACTATCTCGAGGAGAGTAGATCAAAATGAAACAAAAAATCCGAAAATCAAAGCAATTGATTATAACAAACGGAACAAAATTAACGGAATTACTTTTGTTAATCAAAAGAAAAGTCAAAGTTTTCCATCACACCAAGTGTTTCAAACAAATAGTCAAAATCTATTTCAAAACCAGTTGTTGTCTCAAATTCTCTTTTGAACATTGAACAAATATCTTCAAACAATCCTTTTAACACAAGTGATGCGAGAAGTATTTTAGAAAATGTGAAAACTAGAATTATGGATCTTCAAGACATCTGTTAAAACTAAAACCAATATTACAACAAACATCCGGTTTAATAGTTTTGATAATGAAAATAAAAATATTTTGAACTCAAATTGCCCTTAGTGAATAACATCAACTCAAGGGTAATTCATTTTGAACAAGCGTTTTTGAAAGAAACAATGACTTTGTCAAGGACCATAAATCCGTAAAGCAAGCTAATGACTATGTCGAACATATCAAAGCTTTGGAAAATTTAAATGATTCTCTCTTTGAAGATGTTCGACTACCGATATTATGTCCAATATTTTACAAACATATTCTGTTGAAGATCATGAAAGACTCCAGTCCGAGACCTCTAAAATTGTTTCAAAATATGAAAAAGCACTTGAGAAACTTGAAAAGAAAATGTCTCATATTTTAAACAACTTGATCGAAAAAGCGAGGAATGCAAGTATGACAACCGTCGTATGGCGCGCCTACAATGACATGAAAGCGAAAAATGATCTTTTGAGGGCTCAATGGAATGTCAAAAAGGAAAGGCAAGTGGATACTAAGATTTCAAACCATTGACCGAGGAGAAAGCAAATGTTCCCAAACCAGTTATAAAACCAAAATGTCATTTCAATGCCTCCTCCAAAAGTCAATGAGAAAATGATTTATCAAAACCGGTCCTCCCACCGCCTTGCCTAAACAAAATGTTGATAAAGGAAAAGCGGTTATTGAGAAACCAAAAGTTTTAGCACCGGCCATTTTAAGATGAGTACCACTAATGCGTCCTCCACATCTAAAACATATGGAACAAACGACATAAGTTTAGAAAAGCACTCTAAAGAGACTAGGAAAGTCTGAAACCACTTCTCTAGATAAAAATGTGAATCCTAATGAGTGTGCCTTACCTTCTACAGGACTAGGAAGCACCTCTAGGAGCAGCAGACTAAAGCCTAAGAGCAATACAAGGAACAATAGAGTCTCGCTTGTCTCTAAGAGTAGTCGCTTGAATAAAGAGAAGAAAGTAGAAGAACACCCTAGAGTTTACCGCTTTGTAATAAGAAAGACATTTCATCCGAATGTAATGAACCTATGAAATTTGCTAAGTCTAATGAATGTGTTGAATCTCTTTGTTTAACTTGCAAGAAATCTTTAACTAATGTTCATGATGATTGTGTTTCTAAGAATGAGATTGTTAAGCTCATTAAGAAGAATGTTCCCAAAAGAACTTATGCTAAACGATAGGAAGACTAGTTGCGAGACTTAGGCTTTAAACTACCGATAGGGAGCATAATGTTTACTTTAGGGATGACATTTAGAAACCCACGGTAGAACTTTCACACTCGAGAATGGTAGAATGAGTGATGAACCTGTCTTACCAATAGATAACTTCTATGAGTGTGATCGAGGATTTTACCTCTAACCCAAAGGAACCAAAATCAAAACGGTTTCCAAAATATTCTTCTTCATTATTGGCGTTATCGAAATATGTCTTTGGATCGCCGACTCGGTTGCTCCAAGCACATGACCGAAATCAAGCTGGCGATCAATTTCGTCGGCAATTCATGGAACCGTGACGTTTAAATGATCATGTAGCAACTATCATGGGTTATGGAGATCTACCTTTGGAAATTATTTGATCACTCGGGTTTACTATGTCGAAGGGTTGGGACACAATTTGTTTCAATCAGGCGGCCTTCGTGATGCGATTTAGAGGTTGCTTTTAGGAAAAATGCTTGCTTCGTTAGAAACTTGAATGGCACCGATCTCTTAACGGGAATCGTGATACAAACTTGTATGCTATCGACATTAACCAAATGGCCTCTTCATCACCAATATGTCTTATGACACGAGCATTTGGAACAAAGTCCTGGTTGTGGTACGACGATTATCCCATCTCAATTTTGACACCATTAACAAACCGCCAAAGACAACATCGTCAATGGACTTCCAAAGTTCAAATACACCAAGGATCACTTATGTCCATCATGCGAACAAGGAAAAGAAAAGAGCATCATATAAACCCAAACTGCACCTAGTTCGGAAGCAAGGTTGCATATGTTGCACATGGACTTATGTGGCCCAATGAGAGTTAAATGCATAAATGGGAAAAAGTATATTCTTGTTATCGTCGATGATTATTCAAGATATACATGGGTTAGGTTTTGAGTTCAAAAGACGAAGCACCGTGCATCATCATCACCTTTAAAGCGTATTCAAGTACTTCTTCAAGCTCCAGTGAAGTAGTAGAACCCACAACGACATGAATTCACAAATCAAGAGTTAAGAGCCTATTTTGAAGATGTTGGAATAACTCATCGACATCGCTTGTTAGAACTCCACAATGAGATGGGGTAGTTGAAAGAAGAAATCGTACTCTTGTGGAAGCTCGCCGACAATGCTAATTTATTCTAGTGCACCGTTATTTCTATGGCCCGATGTTGTTGCCAACGCTTGTTTCACTCGTAACCGATCCCTAATCCATCCAAGATTCAATAAAACCCCATATGAAATAGTGAACAACAGAAAACCCGATATCTCTTACTTTCACGTGTTTGGCGCTTTGTGCTATCCGACAAACGACAAAGAAGATCTAGGAAACCGAAAGCTAAAGGTGATATTGAAATCTTCATTGGATATTTAGATAGCTCAAGGCATTGTGGTGTATAATGTAAGAACTAGGAGGATCATGGAGACGATGAGCGTGAATTTTAATGAACTTTCACAAATGGCTTCTGAGAGACTTGCTCTAGAACCCGCACCAAACCCGCAGACTTCTTGACACATCAATTCAGGACTCATACATCAAAGATCTCCATCAACTTTTGCTGACACACCTCATGAACAAGAATGGGAGAAATTCTTTGAGTTAATGTTCGATGAATACTATGGTGGAACTTTGACAAATGCATCCAACCATCATTCCGCTGCACCCGCTCAAAATCATCTACCACCGCCACCAACAGAAGATGCATCTACAATGGTTGAAACCAATGCACCAACGCCATCAACATCATCTACATCTACTCCGGAACTCCAATTCTTCAAACAGTCTTACCAAAGCAGCTGATGAGCAAATTCAAAACATATCATTTCAAGAAGAACCTACTCAAACCCGAACGATGCAACGTTAGATGCGCACTTATTTGAAAACCCGCTTGCTACGGAATCACCGAATCATCCTCAAGCTTACGAGAACCATCTAACTCGCACTCAGATAATCTACGGTATCCTTCACTCAAGTGGACTAAAGATCATCCAATTGAACAAGTTATTGGTGAACCTTCAAGGCCAATTTAGACGAGACGCCAACTTGCCACCGATTGCGACTTATGCATTTACCTTTGCTCAATTAGTAATATAGAGCCAAAGAACATTCACGAGGAAATGGCAGAACTCGCATGGATAGAAGCGATGCAGGAGGAACTTCTCCAATACCGTCTACACGACTCTTGGGATATGGTTCCAAGACCAATTAACATTCGCGTCATTGATCTCAAATGGTTATGGAAGAACAAAAGGGATGAAGAGATGACTTTAATTCGCAACAAAGCTCGTCTTGTGGCCAAAGGATACGATAGGAAGAAGGATAGACTTTGAAGAGTCATTCGCGCCTGTAGCTAGACTTGAGGCGTCAGATATTCTTAGCCTATGCACTCACAAAAACATCATGGTTTATCGATGGACATTAAGACCGCGTTCTTGAATGGAACTCGAAAGAAGAAGTGTACGTGAGTCATCCGAAGGCTTCATAGACATGGAACATCCGGACTACGCCTACAAACTCAAAAGGCAATCTATGGTTTAAAGCAAGCTCAGAGTGTGGTATGACGAATCGTCTCTTTCCTTATCATAAACAATTTCACCAAAGGAACGGTTGATCCTACCTTGTTTACACAAAAATGCAAAACGACATTTTGATTGTTCGATTTACGTGCACGACATCATTTTTGGGTCCACTAATCCGAATCTTTCAAAACATTTTGAAAATTTCATGAAAAGCAAATTTGAAATGTCCATGATGGGGTACTAAAGTTTTTCTTGGTTTACAAATACATCACCCCCACGTGGAATTTTTATTAATCAAGCGAAATATACAACCGAGATTTTAAAAATCATGGTACGGATAATTGTGACTACATGGCACACCAATGGTAACTTCACCAAAAATTGAGCCGATTTGTTTGGGAAACCTATTGATCCGAATAAATATCGGAGCATGATTGGTTCTCTCATGTACCTCACCGCTAGTCGACCCGATATTCATTTTGTTGTTTGCTTATTAGCACGGTTTCGTGCAAAGCCTCACCGAACGCACCTCAAAGAGGTTAAAAGGATCTTCGGTACCAAGACATCCATTCACAAGGGTCTTTGGTATCCAAAGGAACCGGATTGGATCTAATTGCCTTTTCGGATGCGGACCACGCAGTGACCAAGTTCTGACAAAAAGTACATCGAGAGCAGACAATTTTGGGTGAAAAGTTAGTAAGTCGGTCTTCAAAGAAACAAGATTGCACCGCACTTTCAACCACCGGTCGAGTATGTGTCTCTATCTGCGTGTTGTGCTCAAGTTCTATGGATGAGAACACAACTCATACATTATGGCTTTACTTTTGATAAAATACCTATGTATTGTGACTCGAAAAGTGCCATAGCCATATCATGCAATCTGCTCATCACTCAAAGACTAAGCATATCGACACGCTATCACTTCAAAAAGAACATGTGGAAGAAGGTACTGTTGAATTATTTTTCGTGAAGACAGACACCAACTCGCCGATATATTTACTAAAGCCTTTCCAAAAGAAAGGTTTGACGATTTAGTTCGATGAATTGAATGCGGCCCAACCCCGAGGAGTTAGAACGTCTTCTCAAATCTTCTTGAAAATGATTTTCCAAAAAGCTTCGTTGTAAATATTTTTGAAAACAAAATACAAAATTTGAAAAACCAACAAAAGCAAAATATAAAAATATAAAACTTTCAAAATACAAAACAATACAAAATTAAAAATCCAAAAATATTCTTCTCACGACATGTCTCTTGTATAATCGATATTCTATACGTTTCTAGAAATGTCATTCAACAATGATACGGGCATGTACAGATGCTTGAGCGAGAGTTCTTTAATTGTTTTCCAAAACATGTCGTTTCTCAAAATTTCTTCAAAAATGGCTTTCGTATACTTCAGTACGAAACTCAGACTAAAATGATGACTTTTGATTATTTTCAAATCAAAACTCGTGTTTTTAAACGAAAAATCAAGTGTACGCTTCAGTGCACTTCATTTAAAACTGGTGAGAAATCATCATCATCTTGAGCACCTTTCAAGATTGTTCAAAAAGATTTTCAAAATATTTCAAAATATTTTGTGCTCAAGATAACTCCCTCTAAAACCCTTTCATTGATTATGCTTTATTAAAGGGGAGTATAAAACAAAATGTTCCAAATTCATGCATAAATCAAATCTGCTTTCTCCCAAAAAGATTCTAAATGTTGTTTAATCCGTTGATATCAAAATATCACGAATATGCAATTTTTGAGGGGTGAGTCGTGATTAAAATGTGATCAAAAGTTTAATGATCGTTGTTTGAATCTCAAAATAAGCTCGACTCAGATGAAACCATTGAATTGACGAGGAATAATGTACCATCTCGAGAAACTTTCTATGGACTTGACCAGGACGGGTAATAATTTCAAACTAGTTCTCTAGTGATGTAAACGTGTTTCGAAACGGTCTAGCTCATTTAAAGTCGATCAATTCAAAAAGTGCGATCTCTACCCTCTATGTGCAGATTTCTGTCAAATCTTATAAGCACATGTTAAGGGGGAGTGTTTCTGAAAATATAAAACTCCCGAAGTGTTTCAAACATGTTTTCTATCAAAAACACTTTGAGAGATTTTCAAGAAAAGGTTTTATGGAAACATGGGACAGTCATGGAGTTATAAGGTGACTAAGGATAGGAATATTCGCCCTATGATCCGCCAGAGCCGGAGGGATCTACCCAAGGACACCACCAATAGTTAGTATTAGAAGTCCTTAGGTATGATTGAAAAAAGGAGTAATGTGAGAAAGGAGAAAGAAGGGGTTGAAGAATTAAAAAGAAATGTAACGAAAAAGGGTGAAAAGAAATAGCCCTCCATATTCAACCTTAGGGTAAACCGGGTTCAATTCATCTCTACTAGTTGTCACTAGATGACACCGGTATTGAAGACAAAGACATCATGGACCTAGTGACGACCGCACTAAACCTCCTAGCCACTTAATTCCTCTTAAAAGGATTTGTTTCATTCTCACTGGAACCCTACATAATCTATCGACTTTCTCTTAGAGTTGGTTGGTATTGAAGAAGGAGACCTCACCCTAGTCTCCGCTTAGGAAACCAAATGCACTAATTGAGTCTAGAGCCACGAGATTCATCAAAACATCTCATAGGAACACTTGACATGACATCGCTGTCGCTCATCAATAAGGACAAAAGTGATATATTCTAGAGTCCTACGAGATCTTAGCAATCGCCGGAACATTTATGAGAAGATTCACATCCGTGATCTTCAATGATTGAATGGAAACTCCTCGCCGTGGTCAACATCAAGCGACCCTAACAAAGCAGTCACTCGTAACTCCCGTGGATTACGCTTAGTATGTCTCAAACGGTCTACGGGGCGTGGGGTGATGCTTTGGTGTACCTCGATGACTCATCTGAATCGTAGATGTACCTCGGTACATCGCGTTATCACACTTATGGGACTCCGGTTCAGAACGCAGCCTTTGTAAGAATTAGAGATGTGTTTTCACACTATCTTGTTAACACCCTCGAATACAAACTTGTAAGTGCGGAATCCACTTATTAATAACCTGCTTTTATGTTTTCTTCTTATGGAAGCTCGGAGTCGATTGATCGTCTGATTCTCCACATGCTCATACCAACAACACTTGAAAGTTCTCATCAAAATCAAAGGCAACACAAATTTAAAGATGATTCTTCGTCAATGTCAAAGGATCTACAAAGTATAAAGACTTGAGAACTACATCATTGGTAATTAAAAGTCAAATAGAAGTGTGAGCATGGTGGAGAATGACGCGGAGACACCTAACCAACGAAGTTGACAATGGCAGACAACCACATTAACTGATCACAAAGCATGAAGGAACAAAGAATCAAGACTATTATATATCTACACACAAAGTTCAAGCTCGAGAAAAGTAAAGACCTAATCAAGTGGAGCATCTTTTGAATGACCACCCTTAGGGGAGATTGTTAGCCTTAATAGTTTTTATTAGAAGTGATGGTCATTCACATTTAGGAACTTTGTAACGTGTGTTAGATATCGATAGAATAGTCAACGGGCCCGTGGATTGGTCTAAGCTTTATGGGTATTAGTTTAGTTAAGCTAGCCTTATATCAATCCATGTCTAATCCAATCCATACAAGGCCCATGGCCAAGCCTTAGGGCATTATGTTACTTGAACTATAAATACCCCTCAAAGTCTCATTTAAGGGGTGTACTTGAAAGTGTGTGTGTGTGTGTTTTCTTTGGAATATACAACATCTTGTGTTCATCTTTCTCTCTAAACACATATACGCATAACATATTAACATCAAGTCACCATCTTTTCTTTCTTCTCAATCTTATACGTATAACGTTTGTGTTTGGGTTTCACGTGATATATGCTTAGCTTGTTATACGTGTTCTACTTGTTTGGTAAGTGTGGTATACGTGTAAAGTTGATATAATCGAGGTCCTACACTCACTATAGCATTCTTCTGACAGATACGTATCTTCTGGAACTTTAGAGAACTATGATGGAGGCTACACAAGCAGGTTTCAAAAAAATCCCCAGAGAAAGAGTACCAACCTCAGATTATTCTCCTGACTTAGAGTTACGTATCTATCATCAACATTATGATCATCTCTCAAAGAGTGAAAAGACAAGGTTTCATTTGTTTGAGCTTCATAACAGCCTCGCTAATCAATAATGAACAAACGCAAACAACTTAGATGATCAATCTTTGTTAGGATTTAGTAAATCCGTAAGTGAAAGACTCAGTCACCTCAAGTATTTGTAAGCATTAGACAGCTCGTAGTCTTAGTCGTTTAATTATTATACGTAGTTAGTTAAGTAACACCGTGAAGGACGGACGGGTCTTTACCCATCAGATACCGATCCACAACCCGTAGGTAGCGTATATTGTAAAACTATAAATACCTTCTACCTCCCAAGGTAAAAGGTTGGAGCTTCATAATACAAATTTACTTTCTCTCACTATAAGTTCCTATTCTCTCCACTTTCTCTCTCTAAAACTCATCCATATTTCGAACCATAACTTGTATGTTTGTGTGATTGTGATAACCAATATGTTACAATTGGTATCAGAGCCATGGTTTGATCATCTACTTTGTGTGCGCTTGGATTCTTGATTGGTTATTCATAAGTTTATGGTTAGAATGAGTTTAGAGATTTTTTCACTCTTTTGATCTTATTTAGTGGTTAGGTTTGCATTTTGGCTGTACTTTTGTTTTTAGGATCATCATATTAGTTTAGTTTTGGGTTTGGAAGGATTGTTTCATCTTGTTTGTAGTGGATTTTGATCTAAAACGCAAGGTTTAGTTAAGTTTCTCGCGATTTGACTTTCTGACACTATTTCTTGGCTACATTTTGTTTGATGCTCGATGCGATTTGTCATATTTCGTGTTGCGCTTTGGTGGATTCGCCCGTGATTTGATTATTACATTATTATTAGGCTGCGTTTTGGTAGCAAAGGACAAAAGGACAATAGTGCTTGTACTATTGAAAACGACCGCGATTTGTGTAACGCATTTGGGTATCTTGCGTTTTGATAGGTTGCGATTTGTGTTGACTACGATTTGTGTATTGCGCTTTGGTATCTTGCATTTTGACAGTTGCGATTTCGTTGACCGCGATTTGTTCTTGCGCTTTGCCAAGTCTTGCGATTTGTTCCCTGCGCTTTGTCAAGTCTCGCGATTTGTCCCTGCTTTGTTAAGTGTCATGATTTGTCCTCGCTTTTATCAAGTCATGACTTGTGTTCCGTGTTTCGGCACTTCTACGACTTGACAGTCTGCGATTTGTGTGTTGCGACTTGGTTGTTGCGATTTGTCTCGAGATTTGACACTTGTGATTTGAGTTCTATGGTTTCCTTTTGATTTTGTAAAATCCACGAAAGATTCTATTTCAATTAAATCAAAGAGTAGTAAAATCTCGTACTTAGAAATCATGTCTCGCTTCGTATGATGTTCAAGTCTTTGGTCCGATACCCGCCTCCTATGCCGGATAAAACGATTATGACTCTTGGGCATAGAGAATCGGATTGTATTGTTTGGGCAAAGATAATGGTCTTAACATTCTTCACCAATTGATGAAGGACCTTCCAAATGGGCACCACCGAGATCAACTTGAACCGGCAAAGATGGAAGTGTCACTCCGGGTATGGATAGACCAAGGACTTATGATGATCTCAATGATAAGGAGAAGAAAAGGTACGATGTCGACATTAGAGCTTCAAACATCATACTTCAAGGTCACCCAAGGACATCTACAAGCTAATTAATCATAACACTCGGCCAAAGCAGTTGGGATAATGTCAAGATGCCTCTCCGCTCGAACCGACTAAGAAAGATCGAGAGTCTTAGTCGTATGATGACTTTGAGAACTTCAAGATGACCTAGGGAAAGCATTACAGTATCATGTGAGTTTTCAAAACTTGTAAATGAGGAATATCAATATGACTATGCCAAATATCCAACTCAATTTCAAGTTCGAAACAACATGAACCCCGAATGTCACTGATTTATTCTCAGTAGTGAAGTTGAAAAAGGATCGAGGAACACTAACTATGAGCAATTGTATGCATACTTATTTCACAATGAGAAGCATGCTACATTTTAGTGTTTGATCTTAGAAAATTCAATTCTACTACAAAGAACAAACCCAACAAATGACTCGATTGCATCTGTTTACATGTGAGGCTAAACACTCGAGCATCACAAGTCATACCATCTTCTCGTAATCGAATCGACACATACTAGACTCGTGGTTTACCCCAATGATATGTTGATTGAAAACCTCGTAAATCAAGTTGCTTAATTGGTTCAACAGTCCAGAACCTCACTTCCCTTAACCAACAACCAACTTACAACCTCATCTAACCTACACAATCAAGCTACAGTGGAAGATGGAAGGGTTGTGGTTCAGAATGTGTGATGTGCTACATGTGTAAAAGTTTTAAAATTATAAAAGACGATTTACCAATTTTACCAATAACACATACGAGCAAGTGCACCCGTCCGTTATAGCAAGATTTTGAAGGTAAGTCGGGATCGTTCGCAGGGATTTGAGTGAATCGATTAATGTGTCTAAATAAACTAGGCAATCCAAAACCATATAACAACGAAAATAGATATAATGAAATTCGATGATTAAAAACGACACTTGCTTAAACTAGTTTCTTATCCTTAATTAGTATGATTGTGTTAACCTCTTAACATGTTGGTTATGATAATTAGTTGGTGTACTAATCTATTGTTCTTACAAGTTAAACCTTCACAAGATTTTAGTTCATAAAACAAGCATTAAGTTTAACCAATAAATTCAATATCAATTCAAGTTTCATAAGTTTACTTTCACAAACTCAAACACAAAAACATCTATTTGCTTTATCAAATTTTCTTAAGAAATGGTCAATACAAAAGGTAACCGATTGTACATAAAGGTTACAATTGATTGTAAACAACTAATCTTACGACCTTTTAGATGTTTCCAATCAATCCAACTTGATAATCAAAAAGCGCTCTTATTACAACCACACTTTAGTTTCTTTTTTAATCAAGAATAATGGGTAAAACAATCATCCATAGATAAAATGATTATTTCTAGTTGAATAACAATAAGTTCTTTCGACCTTCACGATTACTATCAAGTAGTCAAACTTGATTAACAAATGTCACTATGAAACTTTAGCACAATTGGATCTTAGAATCAACTTGAAATTGAATTAAAACATGTTAACACAATCATAAACTAATCACATGATAATCAACATCATTTAAGCAAGTGTATAAAGAAACTAGCCACTCATAGCAAACATAAACATAAACTCAGAACTTTGAACATTAGAAAACATGATTAAGAGTCTTACAATGCTTAGAATAAGATTACAAATGGTGAAGTAATGATTCTCAAAGTATTGGGGGTAGACTCCTTGGGGGTTTGACCTCCAAATGTTGGACTTCTGGAACTCCAAACTTTCCTGGACTTCTAAGGACGAATTAGAGATCTAAGAGCTTTGTGTTTGATGAGTAGAGTTGTATTAAAGTCGTGTCTCAAATGCTCACAAGAGGTCTCTATTTATATATAGTTCCAAGGCCTAGGGTATTAATTCCCAAACTTAGCCTCCAAGGAGTTAGGAAGGACTAGAATACACCAAGAGAAGGACCTAGAATCGCTTGGATACAATGGGAAGCTTAATGACGAAGAAATAGCATAAACAAGTCTTCTAACCAGATCGGTCGCTTGTTCAGCCGATCTGGTTGGTCTTCCTGCATAAACCCAACCGAATCGGTTGCTGGCGGCGACCGATCGGCTGGTCCGTCTTCATGGGCACTTTTTGACCACTTTTCAGCCGATCCGGTTGCGGGTGCGACTGATTCGGCTGGTATTCCTGAGAGATGGAAAATCAACCTTTTTCTTGATTTTGACTTGTAGAGCTTGGTTCTTCAATCATCTTGGTCTTCTATGATACTTGAAATGCTGACTTGTGCTTGACATGCTTCATCGAAACGGAATCTTCCTTTATTGAACATTCTTTAACTTTTCCTTCCGCTTCCTCGCACTTGGTTATAAATACTAGACAAACGCCTTTTGATGCGATTAAGCCCTAAAATCATACAAATATAACCAAATAACATATTCAAAAGCACACATAACGCTACTGAAAACATGTACAATCTGAGCGTTATCAAATTCCCCCACACTTAAACTTTGCTTGCCCTTAAGCAAATATAGAAAATAAAATATCCACTAGTACAAAATTATTGTTACGAAAAATATGATGCAAATCCACCAAGTACAAGTACGAAAGAAGATTCATCAATTTAGCTTTTAAGGGTGAAAATTCAAGATGTTTGACAATATCCGATGATTTTCTTGCATGATTAACGTTTCAAAACAGCTCACGAAAAAGGAACGAAATATAATTCACTCAATCACTTAATTTTTAGTGGAGTAACAAGATAAATCACACTCATTGCTCACTCATGATTAGATTATTACCATAGGCTTGTACAAGAAACAAAACTCCACAGACGTGGCATGAGCACCAAGCAAAAACATCTAAAGAGGACTTTTATTCGGCTTGAAATGTTAGGCTTAGGTCAAGGGTATGGATAAGGCATGGGAATGTTAATGAAATTGGTGTTAAAAGAAAAATAGAATCAAGTCTAATACACATGTTGCTAGTTACCAAACAATCCGCAAACCAATAAATGATTATAGCTTCATTTTCTTTTTCTTCATATTTCCATAACTCTTCGCTTTGATTCGCCATAACAACTTTTCTTCGAACATATCACATTGGCTAATACATATCTTCTTTTTTTTTCTTTTTTTTAAACATAAACTACTTTATTTGAAATGGCTCATACAACTGACAAGGTGTGGTTACTCATAATCATCAAAACAATCTTCTCACACCAGGTGACTAGCAACCAACCGTTTAGACATTGACAAGGGTTAGGCTAAGGCTTAAAGTGTAAAATATATTTGTATTTTATGGATTTATCAAAAACGAAAAGGATGGCTCAGAGGGTGTAACTAGGGGTATCTAGCGCTAAAGATGAGCGCTACAAATGGGTCCATGTGGTGGTTAACTAACCGATGTGGTTAGCTAATATATCATAATATGAAAATGGAAGGCCATTTGGGTTAAATCCTAAGGTGCCTCTTTATCACACGAATTCACTTATATCGCATTTAATGCGATCTTGTCATGTGATCCGTAATGATTTACAAGTACAAGTTCTAGAATAAATAAAATCACCGGCACACTCATAGCAAAGGATTCAAGCATAAAAGATGTATGCTTTATATTGAACATGCTCAAATCCTCACAATTTTAGTGGAAAGGGCTATAATATGTGCTAGAAAATGTTATCGATCCCAGAATGGATTGCAATATTAATCGGAACACATCTCAAATTTTCAAATGTTACTAGTTTTACCAGTGGTTTGATCTAGTTATTCTAATATATTATCCTAAAAGCGTGAAAATAACTAGATCACAAGAGCAAACAAAAATTTAAATTTAACCTTAAAAACTCTAATTTTCCTATTCACCCCCCCCCACACACTTAAGTTAAACATTATCCTCAATGTGAAAAATGAACTTCAAAGTATAGAAATAGGGAAATAGAGATAAAACCAGATATTCGAATGAGTATGTCAGCTTATTTTTCTTTGATCCAAGCATCCACCGAGTAATCATTACATGCACAAAATCTTATATACAAACAAAAGAGTTTTATTAAGATGTGGCACCCCACACTTAAGTTCAACCAAAGGTTTAAAGTTTGGGGCATGACCACGAAAATCAAATCAAACACACGGGTTGCCTTCCGAGAAGCGCTTGTTTTATTAATCTAGTCATCATCCCGACTCAAATCTTCCCGATTTTACTTGGTCGTAGTTGCAGACCTTGAACATCTTGAAAAGTTCGGGGACATACATGAATTCTTCACCAGTTGCATCAATATCGCTCCAGATGAATTCAGCAGATGGTTTCTAAGGAACGCTTTGTGTAATTCTTCCTGGAAAAGGTGCTACGAAGGTGATGGTTTCAAATTCATTTTCGGATGAAATTGTCTCAACTAATATTTCATTCATTTGCTCCTTATCGTAGTATAATTTGATTCGGTGCCCATTAACGATAAAACTTCCACCCTGTTTGTCATAAAGTTCGACATATCCGGATGGATATCCATGTTTAACGATATACGGGCCAAACCATCTCGGTTGCAGTTTAGGAGCTTTGAATTTAAATTTCATGTTGAAAAGCAGAACTTTATCTCCGGCTTTGAATTCTTTTCGAATTCGCAGCTTTTTGTCGTGATAAGCTTTTGTTCTGGCTTTATACAGTTTGGAATTTTCATAAGCTTGGAGTCTCAATTTGTCGAGTTCGTGCAATTGCAAAAATCTCTTTTCTCCAGCTATTTTGAGGTCGGTGTTATAGTTTCTAAGATCCCAGTAAGCACGATGTTCAACTTCGAACGGCAAATGACAATTTTTCCCATACAGGAGTCCGTAAGGAGTTGTGACTATAGGAGTTTTGTAAGTCGTGACGAAATGCCCACAGAGCATCGTCAAGTTTCTTCGACCACATCAAGGATTGTCCTTCAACGCTTTTTCGAGTATTCTTTAAGAGCTATGTTAGTGTTTTCAACTTGGCCACCGGTTTGTGGGTGATAAGTCGTCGCAAAATGATGATGAACTCATATCTTTTCATGGTTTTCCATTTGTCGATTCATGTATGGGTTTCTCGATCGCTTATCAAGGCTTGGGAATTCCATAACGAGCGAAAAGCTTTTTGAGAAAATTAACGATAACATGAGCATCGTTTGTTGGTAAAGTTTCGACACGCCCATTTGGACACATAATCTATAGCAACAAGAATGTATTCGTATTTTTGGGATTTAGGAAATGGTCCCATGAAATCAATTCCCAAATATCCGAATATTGTTCGCCAATAAAATCCAAAGATCAAAAACTTGTTTAGTTGTGGTGGAAGGACCATAATGTCCCCAAGAGGGCCATGATGACATTCATCAAGAATTTTATGGTTTCGTAACCGTAAACACATCTTCGGATCATTCCATCGAGGCACATTTTGAAAAGATAAGGTTCTTCCCAAAAGTAGTATTTAAGTTCCGAAAAGAATTTGCTCCGTTGAGCGTAAGTTAATCATTTTCTGAGAATTCCACCAACTAGATAATTCGCAAAGTCAGCAAACCAAGGATCTTCATTTTCATCAACCGTCATGAGGGTTTCATCAGTGAAGTAATCATCGATTTCTTCTTCCTTCAATTCTTCTAGATCGGGATTTTCAAGACGTGACAAGTGATCGTGACTACATTCTCTCTCTTTTTTATCTTTGATTTCGATGTCAAATTCTTGGAGTAGCGAATCCATCGGATGAGACGTTTAGCATCTTGCTTTGTGAACAGATATTTGAGTGCCGAGTGATCGGTGAACACGACTGTTTTTGAGAGCACAAGGTAAGATCGGAATTTGTCGAATGCGAAAACTACGGCCAGTAATTATTTTATGTGACTGTATAATTTTGTTGAGCACCATTCAGTGTCTTGCTAGCAAAATATATTGGCCGGAAGTGTTTTCCTTCTCGTTGGCCTAAGACGGCTCCAACAGCAAAATCGCTTGCATCGCACATGAGCTCGAAGGGTAGTGACCAATTAGGTGAAACCATAATCGAGCACTAGTCGGTTGAGATTTCAACGTCTCAAATGCTTTTATGCAATCAACATTGAAGTCGAAGACAAAATCTTTCTCAAGAAGTTTTGTCATTGGACAAGATATTTTGAAAATATTTGATAAATCGGCGGTAGAAAGCGGCATGTCCTAAAAACTTCTAACGGCTTTAACGTTAGTTGGTGGTGGAAGTTTCATGATAACATTGATTTTTGCTTTATCTACTTCCATGCCCGCACTGGAGATTTTGTGGCCAAGCACAATTCTTTCGGTCACCATAAAGTGACTTTTCTCCTAGTTAAGGACAAGATGTGCAGCTTCACATCTTTCGAGCATTTTATCAAGATTGGAAAGACAAGCTTCAAATGAGTTTCCGAAAACTGAGAAGTCATCCATGAAAACTTCCATAGAGGTTTCAAGCATGTCTTGGAATATGGCTATCATACACCTTTGAAAAGTTGCAGGTGCATTACAAAGACCAAAAGGCATACGCCGATATGCGTAGGTTCCAAAAGGGCAAGTGAAGGTGGTCTTTTCTTGATCATTAGGATCGATTGAAATTTGAAAGTATCCTGAAAATCCATCTGGAAACAAAAGAATTTATTCCCTGCTAGTCTTTCAAGCATTTGATCCATGAACGGGAGGGGAAAATGATCTTTTCTGGTAGCTTTGTTTAATTTACGATAGTCAATACAAACGCGCCAACCAAAGGATGCTCTAGTAGGAACTAGTTCATTCCGTTCGTTAGTCACAACCGTCATTCCTTCTTTCTTGGGGACACAAAGTGAACGGACTCACCTAGGACTATCCTCGATCGGGTACATGATACCAAAGATCGAAGTTTGATGATTTCCTTTTGACAACTTCTTTCATGTTGGGGTTGAGTCGACATTGACGCTCCACAACAGTTTAATCCCATCTTCGAAATTGATTTTATGTTTGCGTAAATGGGACTAATTCACGGGATATCGATGTTTTCCAAGCGAAAGCTTGTTTATGATTTTGAGGACAAAACTAAACTTTCTTTCTCCTTGGCCTCGAGTAATGAAGATATTGTAGGACCTCATTTTACATTAACCTTACGGGTATACCAACCTTAAACACAAGATGAACATACTTGAAACAAACACACTTTATGCGTAAAAGATGAAGAAGAAAAGATTAAGAAGTTGGTGACTTAAGATGTTATGCGTATGAAACAAGAGATAAAGATGAAACAAGATGTTTTTATACTTGAAAGAAAAAAACACACACACACACTCAAGCACACCCCTCAAATAAGACTTTGAGGGGTATTTATAGTACAAGTAACATAATGCCCTAAGGCTTGGCCATGGGCCGTGAGATGGCCTTGGACATGGATTGTGTTACATGAACTTATACAAAGCTAGCTTAACTAAACGATTAACCATTTAGCTTAGCCCAATCCACAAGCTCGTTGACTATTCTAGCACGATATCTAACACACGTTACAAAGTTCCTAAATGTGAATGACCATCACTTCTAATAAAAATGTTACGGCTAACAATCTCCCCCTAAGGGGTGGTATTTCAAAAGATGCTCCACTTGATTAGGTCTTTACATTCCTTGAGTTTGAACTTTGCGTGTAGATATATAATAGTCTTGATTCTTTGTTCCTTCATGCTTTGTGATCAATTAATGTGGTTGTCTGCCGTTGTCAACTTCATTGGTTAGGTGTCTCCACGTCTTTCTCCACCATGCTCACACTTCTATTTGACTTTTAATTGCCAATGATGTAGTTATCGAGTCTTTATACTTTGTAGATTATATGACATTGACGAAGAATCATCTTTAACTTTGTGTTACCTTTGATTTTGATGAGAACTTTATGTGTTTATGGTATGAGCATGTGGAGAATCAGACGATCTCTTCCTCTCATGAGCATCCATAAGAGGAAAACATAAAACATGGGTTAGAAATAATCCAGCATTACAAGTTTAAATTTCGAGTGTGTTAACAAAGATAGTGTGAAAACACGCCTCTAGTTCTCACAAAGGCCGCTTCTCGAACCTGGAGTCCCACAAGTGAGATAACGCGATGTACCAAAGTACACCTATAGATTCGTGTGAGTCACCGAGGTATACCAAGCATCACCCCACGATCAGACCATTTGAGACACACTAAGCGTAATCCACGAGGAGTAACCAAGTGACTCGCTGTGTGGTGCTTGATGTTGACCTCGGCGTGAGTTTCCATTCAATCATCAAGATCACAGATGTGAAACTTCTCATAAATGTTCGAAAATTGCTAAGATCTGCGTAGGACTCTAGAATATATCACTTGTGTCCTTATTGATGAACGAAGCGATGTCATGTCAAGTGTTCCTATGAGATCTTTTGATGAATCTCGTTGCTCTAGACTCAATAGTGCATTTTGGTTTTCCCGAGCGGAGACTAGGAGAGGGTCTCCTTCTTCAATACCAATGATCCCTTAGATAAAGTCGATAGATTATGTAGGGTTCCCATGATAATGAAACAAACTTTTAAGAGGAAATGAGTGGCTAGAAGGTTAGGTGCGGTTTCACCGGGTCTATGACGCCTTTATCTTCAATACCAAAGGTCATCTAGTGACAACCGAGTGTATGAATTGAACCCGTTTTCGCCCTTGATTATGGAGGGTCGCTTCTTTTCACCCTTTTCATTACATTTCTTTTTATTCTTCAACCCTTCTTTCTCCTTTCTCACATTACTCCTTTTTTCAATCATACCTAAGGACTTCTAGTTCTAAACTATTTTGATGTCCTTGGGTAGATCCTCCGGCTCAAGCGGATCATAGGACTAATTTCCTATCTTTAGTCACCTTATAACTCCATGACTATCCTATGTTGCCATAAAACCTTTTTCTTGAAAATCTCTCAAAGTGTTTATGATTGAAAACATGTTTGAAACACTCCGAGAGTTTTATATTTTCGTAAACACTCCCCTTCACATGTGCTTATATTATTTTAACCAAGGTTGCAAAATCGCAAATCGGTAGTGAAAGCGGTCGAATTTCGTAGCTTGTAATCGGTCTTGGCGGGATTAATCGGTGATTAATCGATTAGCATTTTGGCAAGTTTTGGGTATTTCTTGGTAGTTTTGGGTATTCCTAAAAGATTTTCCTTAAAAACATCTTGTAATAGATATAAACAAGAACTATAAGTGATTACATTTGTTCGTGGTTGCAAAATAGAGAATCGGTGATTAATTATATTGACATTTTGTTATACCCTTTATCACGTATACCTTATCACAACAATAACACGCCTCACACAAACCCACGTAATACACAAACAGCTATGAGTAAGAAGAGAAAAGATTAAGCAAAGATATGGTGACTTGATGTATATTCGTATGTATGTTTAGAGAGGTAGAGAAGAAAGATGAAACAATAAGATGTTGTATTGCTCCAAGGAAAACACACACACACACACAAGCACACCCCAAATGACATACTTGAGGGTATTTATAGTACAAGATAAAGGATGCCCTAAGGCTTGGCCATGGGCAGATATGGGCTTCGGGATTGGATTGACTTGGATTTGATATAAGGCTAGCTTATCTTAACTTATAGCCATTTAGCTTAGCCCAATCCACGAGCCCATTGACTATTCTATCACGATATCTAACACACGTTACAAAGTTCCTAAACGTGAATGACCATCACTTCTAATAAAAACTATTATACTAATAATCTCCCCTAAGGGTGGTCATTCAAATGATGCTCCACTTGATTTGGTCTTTACTTTTATCGAGCTTGAACTTTGTGTGTAGATATAGAATAGTCTTGATTATTTGTTCCTTCATTCTTTGTGATCGATAATGTAGTTGTCTCCGTTGTCTCACTTCGTTGGTTAGGTATCTCCACGCCTTTCTCCACCATGCTCACACTTCTATTTGACATTTAATTACCAATGATGAAGTTCTCGAGTCTTTACACTTTGTAGATTCTTTGACATTGACGAAGAATCATCTTTAACTTTGAGTTGCCTTTGATTTTGATGAGAACTTTCAAGTGTTGTTGGTATGAGCATGTGGCGAGTCTCAAGACGATCCATCCGCTCCGTAGCTTCCATAAGAAGAAAACATAAACATTGTTAGTAATAAGCGGATTCCGCACTTACAAATTTGAATTTCGAGGGTGTTAATGAAGATAGTGTGAAAACACGCCTCTAATTCTCACAGAGGCCGTCCTCGAACCGAGTCCCACAAGTGAGATAACACGATATACCAAAGTACATCTACAGCTCGGATGAGTCAAGAAGTACAATCAAGCATCACTTCACGATTGTAGACCGCTTGAGACACACTAAGCGTAATCCACGGGAGTTACCGGCGACCGCTATCGTGGCTGCTTGATGTTGACCACAGCAGAGTTTCCATTCAATCATCAAGATCACGATGTGAAACTTCTCATAAATGTTCGGCATTGCTAAGATCTCGTAGGACTCTATAATATATCACTTGTGTCCTTATTGATAAACAACAAGAGATGTCATGTCAAGTGTTCCTATGAGATCTTTTGATGAATCTCGTGGCTCTAGACTCAATAGTGCATTTTGGTTTTCCCGAAGTGGAGACTAGGGAGAGGGTCTCCTTCTTCAATACCAACGATCTCTAAGAGAAAGTCGATAGATTATGTAGGGTTCCCAATGAGAATGAAACAAACCTTTTAAGAGGAATTGAGTGGCAAGAAGGTTTAGTGCAAGCTCGTCATCGGGTCCATGACGCCTTTGTCTTCAATACCGGTCATCTTAGTGACAACCAAGAGTATATGTATTGAACCCGGTTTACGCCCTAAGGTTGAGTATGGAGGGCTATTTCTTTTCACCCTTTTCATTACATTTCTTTTAATTCTTCAACCCCTTCTTTATCCTTTCTCACATTACTCCTTTTTTCAATCATACCTAAGGACTTCTAATACTAACTATTTGTGATGTCCTTGGGTACATCCTCCGGTTCGGCGGATCATAGGACTAATTTCCTATCCTTAGTCACCTTATAACTCCATGATCGTCCTATTGTTGCCATAAAAGCATTTTCTTTGAAAATCTCTTAGAGTGTTTATGATAGAAAACATGTTTGAAACACTCGTGAGTTTTATATTTTAGAAACACTCCCCTTCACATGTGCTTATAAGTTTTGATGTAAATCGCACATAGCGGGTAGAGTTCGCACTTTTGAATTGATCGACTTTAAATGAACTAGACCGATTCGAGACACGCTTACATCACTAGAGAACTAGCTTGAAATTATTACCCGTCCCGGTCAAGTCCATAGAAAGTTTCTCGAGATGGTACATTATTCCTCGTCAATTCATTTGTTACGACCGAGTCGAGCTCTTTTGAGATTCAAACAACGATCATTAAACCTTTTGATCACATTTAATCACGCTTCTCCCCTCAAAAATAGCATATCTATGATGTTTTGAAACAAAATGATTAAAAGATATGTTTTGGAAAAGCATTTGGAGAAACCGATTTAGCATGAATTTTGGAACAATTTTGGTTTTAATACTCCCCTTAACGAAGCATGTTTTTCATACGTAAAAGTTAGAATCAATTAAGGGTTTAGAGGGAGTTATCTTGGTACCAAATGTGAGAGATTTTGAAAAATCTTTTTGAAAAATTTCGAATCAATGGTACGCAAGATGAAGATTTTAAAAAATCTTTTGAAGATATTTAGAGAAAAATTATCTTCATTTGTTTTAGGATAAGTGCTCGATATTTATGAAAATCGATTTTGAGTAGCACTTTCCTTTCTTTAAAGATCGGGTTGCAAGCGGAAATACTTACAAGCCATTGTGTTTTTAGGAATAGTGCTTGAAAAATATTAAAAACCTTTGATTTTGATAAGCACTTTCCTTTCTTTGAAGCACGGGTCCCGAATCGATGTGTTCGTAAGCCATTATTTTGAAGTCCGGTTTCGTCTTGTCAAGTATACGAAAGCCATTGTTGAAGAAATTTTGAGAAACGACATGTTTTGAAAACATTTAAAGAACTCTCGCTCAAGCATCCAGACATGCCCGTATCATTGTTGAATGACATTTCTAGAAACGCATGAATATCGATTATACGAGAGACATGTCGTGAGAAGAATATTTTTTGATTTTTGATTTTCTATTGTTTTTGTATTTTTTTTGAAAGTTTTATAATTTTATATTTTGCTTTTGTTGGTTTTTCAAATTTTGTATTTGGTTTTTCAAAAATATTTACATAGAAGATTTGAAGAAAGAGAAATTAAGTTGGGACAAGTAAAAGTGGAGATAAGAGTGGAACTAGAAAAGGATTTCCACATGCGAAATTGGCATAAAGTTCTTCTTTACCACACGGGGTATATGAACCTTCAACACTTTTACAAGTACCGCATCCACGTAAGAATAATTTTCACAAATAATGTTGTTAGAAGTACATGTTTCTCACGGCGAGGGTGATCACTATCAACGGTTGTAGTGGATTCGACAGATCCGAATGATTGTCACTATTATCTGTTGGTGCAAGTATCAAAAATCTTTCCCGTGGGAATCCATCTAAGACCTATTTTCTTGAAAATTTTGCCCGGGAATCCACCTAAGGTAAGATCTAGGAGTTGTTTTCTTTTCGATGCGCTGGAAGACTCATTTTGGAAAACTACGTCCCAAGAGATCCACCTATTAGGTTTCTTTTTGTTTGACATTTTATCAACGGGCTTGTTTCTATTTGGTGTCTTAGTGGATTGTGCCTTGGCACGAGAATTATCTTTCTTGAGATATTGTGAGACACATGCCTCATGATTAGTGAAAAGACACATTTTTACATGTAGTATGTATAAATTCAATATTCTTGTTTAAAACAAAGACTTTTAACTTTGTCACTACGCCTTTTTGAAATTGATTCTTGTTCGAAAAGACTTAGAATTCCTAGTGTTGTTTTCTAAGGGCATATCATTTTCTTTTGCATAACTACTCTTAGATGCAAGCCAATCCTAGTCTTTGAAGAGTGTTCCTAGGTAATGGTTTACTACTACTAGCGGTGCCTTGAAATCTTGTAGAATTCATCACCCTAGATGTTGCACCTAGAATTCCATCTTTTGAGTCTCGCGCTTTTTCCTAGCTTCTTCTAGATAGTGATTGTTGACCATGTTGTTAGAACCAATGATTCTTTAACTAGATTTGTGGTCACATTCCGCTTACTATTCCTAGAAATGCCATGAGTAATCACCTTTTCTTTATCAAAACCAGTTTTTCAAAACCTTGACAATTCTCTTTTAATAGGCGTGGACTATGGAGTGACTGCTTTTGACAAATCATTTTCTCATTGACTCTTGGAGGAGGTCGAGAAATAGACATTTTGGTTTGAAAACCGGTTTGGAACATTTGTTTTCTCCTCACCAATGGTTTTGCAATCTTAGTATCCATGCCCTTCGTTTTAGACATCCCACCGAGCTCTCAAAAGATCATTTTGATCTTGCATGTCCTTGTAGGCACGCTCATATGATGCTTTGTCATACTTGCATTCCTCGGTTTTTCGATCAAGTCGCTTAAAATAGGACACATTTTCTTTTTCAAGTTTTTCAAGAGCTTTTTCATATTTTGAAACAATTTCGAGGTCTCATCCTCGAGTCTTTCATGATCTTCAATGTAATATGTTTTCAAAATGATGGACATGATATCGGTAGTCATAACATCTTCAAGAGAGAATCATTTAAATTTTCCAAAACTTTGATGTGTTCAAAACTTTCATTAGCTTGCTTTACTGTGGATTTATGGTCCTTGACAAAGTCACCGCTTTTTCAAAAGTGCTTGTTCAACATGAATTACCCTCGCACCGATGGCGCTTAACGGAGGGCAATTTGGGTTTTAAAACTCTTTTGTTTCGCCATCATGACGAGCAAACCAGATGTTAGTTGTAATATTAGTTTTAGACTTGACAGTCTCTTGAAGATACCCAATTCTAGTTTTAACGTCATCTAAAATGCTTCTAGTATCACTTGTGTTAAAAGGATTGTTTGAAGACATTTGTTCGATTTTTGAAAGAGATTTGGAAACTACAACTGGGTTTGAAACTGGTTTTGAAACTGGTGTTAACACTTTGTTTGAAACACTTGGTTTGGTGGAAAGCGTTGATTGAGAAACAAACGAAATACCATTAATTTGGTTCCATTTATTATAATCAATAGGTTTGATTTCCGGATGTTTTTGTTTCATTTTGATCTACTCTCCTCGATAGTTCCAACGTTTCAAGAGAATCATGCACAATTATAGGTTCATGCAAAGGTTTGCCATTGTTCAACACATTCGAGATTTCGAGCTTTCTTGAGAAACGAAGAAGGGTCGTTACCAAGTGCCATCTTATGTGAAGTATGAAACGTGGATTTACTTGGTTAGAAAGCATCTTGTTTGATTTAATGAATGACCCGTTGTAAGAAGCAAATTGTCCAATGTTTTGATTTTTCCGCTTTATCAAGAATTTCATCAAGAAGAGAATCTTCTCGCTTTGAAAAATTAGCAATCAACTGCTTTCTTCTCTTTTCAAGATCGTAAAATAGTGCTTTTTGTTTAGAAAGTTGGTCATTTAGATCGAAATTTCCTTGTTTAAAGATTTTATTTTCAAGTTCAAATTCACATCAAGTGTGTCATACATGAGTTGCAATTGTTTTTCTTAAAATGTAATCTCGATAACCAATTTCTAATTCGTATATTTTGTTTGTATGAAATTCATAGGCTTTGGCATGCTCCTTGTAACTCTCAAGCTCACGGTCAATTTCTTATTCGCGCCTTAACTTCGCGATTGACCGCTCTAACTTTCTCAATTTCAATGCCACACCGATTGATTAATGATTCAAAATAAGCACGTGTTTCCTCATCGCCTCAAGATTTTGTGCCACACCCTCCACTAGAATCCACATCCGAGTTTCGAGTTAGTATTGCTACAACTCGGATTGTCCGTATGTATCATAAGTAGGTGTCAAGGCCACATAATGCTATTCGTCATGAGTAAACACATCACATATGACATTTTTATAGCATGGATCAATGATTGGTACCTTAGATATCGCATTTGCGTCATATGATGTGGAGGTGCGCCGTAGTCGTTGTCGTACTTAGTCTCCTCAAGATTTGCCATGTAGATGCAGTTCACATTGAGTTCCTCGAGGTCTTCCAAATCATCCATAATAGCGAAAAATTCATGTTCCTCAAGACTCAATCAGAACCCCGCTTCTTGCTTATCTCGCTAACAAAGCAGCCTTTCCAAGAAAATCACCATTCTTTTGTGCGGCTTAGTGGGACGCTTTCTTGCCATGTGACCCACTCCTTGACGCTTATAACACTTAACCCGAGTACTGATTCACATTTCCATGATTCCCAACGATCGAGTCAACATACCCATTCGATTACCCACTACTCTATTCCCAACATTCCGTCCCATCCGATTTCCAACATGTCGACCGATCGACACCCGACACGGAACCGCTCGACACCGATCGATCGTTACATGCTTTATCCAATAAAGAAAATATCTGCTGTAAGGTCGCTTCGGTCGGGCTTTCAGGATCGCGATTCCTTGTTCCCGGTATTGTTGATCCGATAGAATTTTGTTGTGGTTGTGGAATGTATTGTCGCAAGTTGTTGTTGTTGGAAGATGATGAAGCTTGTTGTTGTGTATTCACCGTAGTTTGAGTCTTAGCAATAAGTGCCAATGGATCCCGATTCTTTGCCAATCTTTCTTGCTCGACTTCATTCGCTTCACTTGGTTTTGTTTCAGAAAATCATTCGCTTGATCAAAGTTCACCGATGTAAGTCTTTTGTTTGGTTGACAATAGTGACATATCGCCCCATTCTTCCGGAAGATTGTTCAGAACTTGATGTTTTGAACGATAGTTCGGGTGTCACTTGTTTCGATTAGCTCATACATCAAAGTGCAAAACCTTCCATAGTAGGATTCAATGGATTCTCCCGTGTAGATGTAAACTTTTCCCATTCGCTAGCGACTTGTTCTCCATGTCTTGTTTACCAATTTCGCTCCATAACATAGCCGCCTAACACGCTCCCACATATCGAAGCGGCTTCACAACCGCTCACTGGCAAAGAAAATTTCTATTGGTAAACCCAGTTGGACAATATGAATTGCCATGTCATCTGTGATCGACTTGTTTCGATCCTCTCAGTGTATTCTCGATTCGGTTTGAAGATGAGAGGATGGTGGGATGGGAGGTGTTGCATCAAGATTTCGAGGACATGGACTTGTCGAGGCTTGAAGGTCCATTCGAATGGATTTAATCATGAGTTTGCCATTAGGTTTGGTCTTGATGTAGCGGAGCATTCGACTTGTCCATTGAAGATAACCACCTTTGCCAACATAGGAGGTCGGTTTTCGCACCGGCCGCATGAATGTCTTGTTGAGTTGCCATTGATGAAGGTATGATCTCGATAAAGTTGATGTAGGATCGATTCAACGATAAAGGAGTTGTGGTTGATGAAGATTAAGCTTGGTTGAGGTTTTTCCGAAAGTCGCACTCGTAACCTTGGTTCTTAAAAAATTTCGCCTAAAATTTGAAATTCACTATAAAAATCAATTCTAAGGTCGTATGAAAATTTGAGTTATGACAATTTTGACGCCAAATTTGACCCGAAAAATTTGAATTGACCGAAAAATTTGAATTTAGGCCCAAAATTTGAATTTTGACCAAAATTTCACAGCTTAAACCAAAATTTGAATCTCGCGTAAAAATTGAACGCTTAGTATCCTCAAAATTTAAATTTTACTCAAGTTTTCCCGCCAAAAAACTCTTTTTATTTATTTATTTATTTTTTTTTTATTATTATTTTTTTTTTTGAAGAGCTTAGGCGTAGACTTAGAGAGAAGGAGTTACGAGTAGAATTGGTGCTTAGGCGTAGGATCTTATGTGTAGGATCTTTATGCGTAGCATCTTAGGCGAGGATCTTATGCGTAGGTTTAAAGTTACGAGTAGAAAAAGTTATGCGTAAGATTTAGCTTATGCGTAAGGAAAACTTAGGCGTAAGAAAAATGCTTATCGCAGAAGTATTCTACGCAGTAAGTCGAAACTTATGCGCCGATTAGGGTTTTGCCTAAAATCCTTTACACTATCACAAAGTAAGAGATATCCAAAGTCAAGTGTTCCACAAACTTATCCAAGTGAGGAAGCACCGAGTCACCGCTTAAGCTCAAGAATCTGCACCAAAAGTTATGAGTAGTACCTTATGAGTAGTTGACTTTCTTACGAGTAGAACTAGGGTTTTGACCTACTCGTAAAAAATTTCCAAAGGATTCAACCAATTTCTCTTGCACGATAGCCTTAAAACACTCAAATAACACAAAATGTTAACCTTTTTCACCCAAAGTGCTTAGAAAAGTTACGAGTAGAAAACTAGGGTTTTGACTTTTGACTTCTACTGTAAGAAATTTCCAATGATTCAAATGATTTCGCTTGCACGTATATCCTTAAAAACACTCGAATAACCCAAAAATGTTGACCTTTTTCCCCAAAGTTGCTAGAAAAGTTACGAGTAGAAATGACCAATGAACAAAAAACGAGTTTAAAACTTAACCAAAACGCGTAAAGCTTCGAACATTTTGCAAAAAACTGAAACTTTAGCACCAAATAAACCTTAAACCACAAGAATCTTGAATTTTTAAGTGCAAAAATTAAAGCTTTATGTGTATCAAAGATGTAAAACGAGAGCTTTATGCGCAACCCTTCACAACAAACACAAACACTCCTAAACCATTGTTAGGCGATTGATACCAATTGTTATACCCCTTTATCACGTATACCTTATCACAACAATAACACGTCTCACACAAACCCATGTAATACACAAACAGTTATGCGTATAAGAAGAGAAAAGATTAAGCAAAGATATGGTGACTTGATGTATATTCGTATGTATGTTTAGAGAGGTAGAGAGAAGAAAGATGAAACAATAAGATGTTGTATTGCTCCAAGGAAAACACACACACACACACTCAAGCACACCCCTCAAATGACATACTTGAGGGGTATTTATAGTACAAGATAAAGGATGCCCTAAGGTTTGGCCATGGGTCGATATGGGCTTCGGGGATTGGATTGGACTTGATTTGATATAAGGCTAACTTATCTTAACTTATAGCCATTTAGCTTAGCCCAATCCACGAGCCCGTTGACTATTCTATCACGATATCTAACACACGTTACAAAGTTCCTAAACGTGAATGACCATCACTTCTAATAAAAACTATTAAGGCTAACAATTTTTGGCAAGTTTTAGGTATTTACGGCAAGTTTTGGTATTTTCGGCAAGATTTTCCTTGAAAAATATCTTGTAATAGATATAAACAGTGATTATAACTAATTTACAGCGAGTTTAGGGTATTTCCGGTAAGATTTCCATGTTTTCGGTAAGTTTGACCATCTTTAACCGCCGTTGACCATGATTGACCGATTAATTTGAACGATTTACATAAATCAGAAAGGTCGGTGGCCCAGTAGCACCTAATCGGTGATTAATCGGCCTTGTAGACCTTTTTTGCAACACTGGTTTTAACTTAAATCTGCACATAGAGGGTAGAGTTCATACTTTTTGAATTGATCGACTTTAAATGAGCTAGACCGATTCGAGACACGTTTACATCACTAGAGAACTAGCTTGAAATTATTACCCGTCCTGGTCAAGTCCATAGAAAGTTTCTCGAGATGGTACATTTCGACTTAGATTCCTCGTCAATTCAATGGTTACATCCGAGTCGAGCTCTTTTGAGATTCAAACAACGATCATTAAACTTTTGATCACATTTTAATCACGCCTTCTCCCCTCAAAATAGCATATTCGTGATATTTTTTATATCAACGATTAAACAATATTTTAGAATCCTTTGGGAGACAAACGGATTTGATTTAAGCATGAATTTGGAACATTTTGGTTTTATACTCCCCCTTTAATAAATCATTATCAATTAAAGGGTTTTAGATGGAGTTATCTTGAGCACAAAATATTTTGAAAGATTTTGAAAAGTCTTTTTGAACAATCTTGAAAAAG
This sequence comes from Chrysanthemum lavandulifolium, assembly GCA_022545495.1. Lineage (NCBI taxonomy): Eukaryota > Viridiplantae > Streptophyta > Magnoliopsida > Asterales > Asteraceae > Chrysanthemum > Chrysanthemum lavandulifolium. The sequence goes on along the minus strand of CM040241.1, from coordinate 138,149,201 downwards.
GTGCTCAAGATGATGATGATTTCTCACCAGTTTTAAGTGTAGTGCAATCAAGCGCATACTAGATTTTTCTTTAAAAGCACGAGTTTTGATTTGAAATAATCAAAAGTCATCATTTTCGTCCGGTTTCGCATCAAGTATATGAAAGCCATTTTTGAAGAAATTTTGAGAAACGACATGTTTTAGAAAAAATTTAAAGAACTCTCGCCAAGCATCTCAGATATGTCCGTATCATTGTTGAATGACATTTCTAGAAACGCATGTAATATTGATTATACGAGACATGTCGTGAGAAGAATATTTTGGATTTTTGATATTTTATTGTTTTGTATTTTTGAAAGTTTTATATTTTATATTTTGCTTTTGTTGGTTTTTCAAATTTTGTATTTTGTTTTTCAAAAATATTTACAAATAAGCTTGTTGGAAAATCATTTTCAAGAAGATTCGAGAAGACGCTCTAACTCCTCGTGGGTTAGGCTTCGCATACCAATTCGTCGAACTAAATTGTTAAACCTTTCTTTGGAAGGGCTTTAGTGAATAGATCGGCGAGTTGGTAATCTGCCTTCACGAAAAATAATTCAACAAGACCTTCTTCCACATGTTCTTTAATGAAGTGGTAACGAACACGGATGTGCTTAGTCTTTGAGTGATGAACAGGATTGCATGATATGGCTATGGCACTTTTCGAGTCACAATACATAGGTATTTTATCGAAAGTAAAGCCATAATCTGTGAGTTGTGTTCTCATCCACAGAACTTGAGCACAACACGCAGATAGAGACACATACTCGCCGGTTGAAAGTGCAAGATACTTTTGGTGTAACTTGATCACCGCGTGGTCCGTGATCCGAAAAGACAATTAGATCAAATATGGATTCCTTTGGATACCAAAGTCCCATGTGAATGGATGTCTTCGTGCACCGAAGATCCTTTTAACCTCTTTGAGGTGCAGCTCGGTAGGCTTTGCTCGAAACCGTGCTAATAAGCAAACAAAGAAATGAATATCGTGTCGACTAGCAAATGAGGTACATGAGAGAACCAATCATGTCCGATATTTCTTCGGATCGATGGGTTTCCCAAATAAATCGGCTCCAATTTTGGTGAAGTTACCATTGGTGTACCGACCGAGTCACAATTATCCATACCATGATTTTCAAAATCTCGCTTGTATATTTCGCTTGATTAATAAAATTCCACGGGGACCGATGTATTTGTAAACCAAGAAAAACTTTAGTTCCCCATCATGGACATTTCAAATTTGCTTTTCATGAGATTTTCAAAATGTTTTGAAAGATTTGATTAGTGGACCCAAAATGATGTCGCCCACGTAATCGAACAATCAAAATGTCATTTTTGCATTTTGTGTAAACAAGGTAGGATCAATAGTTCCTTTGGTGAAGTTGTTTAGAATCGTGAAAGAGGATGTCATACCACGCCTTGAGCTTGTTTCAAGCCATAGATTGCCTTTTTGAGTTTGCAGACGTAGTCCGGATGTTCCATGTCTATGAAGCCTTCCGGCCGACTCACGACACTTCTTCTTTCGTAGTTCCATTCAAGAACGCGGTCTTAATGTCCATCCGATAAACCGTGATGTTTTGTGAGCGCATAGGCTAAGAATATCCCGATCGCCTCAAGTCCGCTACCGCGCAAATGACTCTTCAAAGTCTATCCTTCTTCCCCGTCTCGTATCCTTTGGCCACGAGATGAGCTTTATTGCAATTACGCTCATTTCTTCATCCCTTTTGTTCTTCCATAACCATTTGAGATCAATGACGCGAATGTCAATTGGTCTTGGAACCAAACCCCAAGAGTCATGAAGACGGTATTGGAGAAGTTCCTCCTGCATTGCTTCTATCCAAGCGTTATCTGCCATTGCCTCCCAAATGTTTTTTGGTTCGATGTTGCTAATTGAGCAAATGTAAATGCACAAGTCGCAATCGGTAGCAAGTTACGCCTCGTCCGAATTCCATGAAGGTTCACCAATAACTTGTTCAATTGATGGTCTTTTGTCTACTTCGTAGTAGAAGGATACCGTTGGTTAAACGTATGCGAGTTAGATGGTTCTCATAAGCTAGAAGAAGATTCAGCTAATTCCGTAGCAAACGGGTTTTCAAATAAGTCTTCATCTAACGTTGCATTGTTCTAGTTTTGAGTAGGTTCTTCTTGAGATGATATGTTTTGGTTTTACTCATCAACTGCTGGTAAAACTGTTGTAAGAATAGGATTTGCATAAGTCGATGTAGATGACGTTGATGGAGTTGGTGCATTGGTTTCACCATAGTAGATGCATCTTCCGTGGTGGTGGTGGATGATTTTGAGCGGTGCGCAGTAATGATGGTTTGATGCATTTGTCGGTTCTACCATAGTATTCATCGAACATTAACTCAAGAAATTCTCCCATTCTTGTTCATGAGGAGTGCCAGAAAAGTTGATGGAGCTCTTTGTTGTATGAGTCCCGAATCGATGTGTCCGTAAGTCTGCGGTTTGGTGCGGGTCCTAATCTGTTTTGATTAGAAGCCATCGGTTTAAGCACGGGTTCTAGAGCGAGTCTCTCATAAGCCATTTTTGAAAGTTCATCAAACTTCACATTCATCATCTCCATTATCTTCCTAGTTCTTCCGTTATACACCCCAATGCCCTCGAGTTTTCCGAGTATCCAATGAAGATTCCAATATCACCTTTAGCTTTCGCTTTTCCTAGATCTTCTCTCGTCGCTCGCTGATAGCACAAAGCGCCAAACACGCCAAGGTAAGAGATATCATGTTTCATATTGATTAGCTCATATGGGGTTTTATTGAATCTTGGATGGATTAGGATCGATTCGAGTGAAACAAGCAAAGGCAACAACATCGACCCATAGAAATAACGGTGCACTAGAATATATTAGCATTGTGCGAGCAGCTTCCACAAGAGTTTGATTTCTTCTTTCAACTACCCCATTCTGCTAACGAGTTCTAACAACTGATGTCTGATGTGTGATTCCAACATCTTCAAAATAAGCTCTTAACTCCCGATTAGTAAATTATGTGTCGTTGTCTGCTCTACTACTCTTACTGGAGCTTGAAGAAGTACTTGAATACGCTTCGTGAAGATGATGATAATGCCCGGTGCTTCGCCTTTTACCTCGTAAACTTAACCCATGTATATCTTGAATAGTCATCAACGATGACAAGAATATACTTTTTCCATTAATGCTTTCTACTCATTGGGCCACATAAGTCCATGTGCAACATATGCAACCTTGCTTCCGAACTAGGTATAGGTTTGGGTTTATATGATGCTCTTTTGCTTTTTTCTTGTTCGCATGATGGACATAGGTGATCCTTGGTGTATTTGAACTTTGGAAGTCCGTTGACGATGTTGTCTTTGGCAAGTTTGTTGATAGTGTCAAAATTGAGATGGGATAATCTTCTATGCCACAACCGTGACTTTGTTCCGTATGCTCGTGTCATAAGACATATTGGTGATGAAGAGGCCATTTGGTTTATGTCGATAGCATACAAGTTTGTATCACGATTCCCGCCAAGAGATCGGTGCCATCCAAGTTTCTAACGAAGCAAGCATTTTCCTAAAAGCAACCTCTAAATTTGCATCACAAAACCGCCTGACCGAAACAAATTGTGTCCCAACCCTTCGACATAGTAAACCCGAGTGATCAAATAATTTCCAAAGGTAGATCTCCATAACCCATGATAGCCGCTACATGATCAATTCCAAAACATACGGTTCCCATGAATTTCCGACGAAATTGATCGTGAGCTTCAGATTCCGGTCATGTGCTTGGAGCAACCCGAGTCGATGATCCAAAGACATATTTCGATAACTTCGCCAATAACGAAGAAGAAGATTTTGGAAACCGTTTTGATTTTGGTTCCTTTGGGTTAGAGGTAAAACTCGATCACACTCATAGAAGTTATTTATTGGTAAGACAGTTCATCACTCATTCTACCATTCGGAGTGTGAAAGTTCTACCCGTGGGTTTCAAATGTCATCCCTAAAGTAAACATTATTCAAGATACTACTCTTAGAGGTATGCGAGACTCTATTGTTCCTTGTATTGCTCTTAGGCTTTAGTCTCTTTGCTCCTGAGGTGCTTTCTAGTCCCAGTAGAAGGTAAGGCACACGCATTAGATTCACATTTTCTTATCAAGAGAAGTGGTTTCGCTATCCTAGTTTCTTTAGAGTGCTTGTTTAAACTTATGTCGCTTTGTTCCATATGTTTTAGATGCGGAGCATTTATTAGTGGTACTCATCCTAAAAAGGCCAAAGTGCTAAAACTTTTGGTTTCTCGCTAACCGCTTGTTCATTTTCAACAACTTTTTCTTTTAGCTTACGCAAGGTGGGTGGATTGACTGGTTTTGGCAAATCATTTTTCACATTGACTTTTGGAGGAGGCATAGAAATTGACATTTTTGGTTTGAAAACCGGTTTGGGAACATTTGCTTTCTCCTCAGTCAATGGTTTTGCAATCTTAGTATCCACAACCTTTCCTTTTTGACATTCCAGATGAGCCCTCAAAAGATCATTTTTCTCTTTCATGTCATTATAGGCATGCTCATACGACGCTTTGTCATACTTTCATTCCTCGCTTTTCGATCAAGTTGTTTAAAATATGAGACATTTTCTTTTCAAGTTTTTCAAGACCTTTTCATATTTTGAAACAATTTCGAGGTCTCAGATCGAGTCATTCATGATCTTTAATGTAATATGTTTGTAAAACAATGGACATAATATCGGTACGAACATCTTCAAGAGAGAATCATTTAAATTTTCCAAAACTTTGATGTGCTCAACACTTTCATTAGCTTTCTTTATCGTGATTTATGGTCCTTGACAAAGTCAACTGCTTTTCAAAAATGCTTGTTCAAAATGAATTACCCTTGAGTTGATGTTATTCACCGAGGGCAATTTGAGTTTCAAAAACTTTTATTTTCATCATCAAAACTAGAAAACCATATATTAGTTATAATATTGGTTTTAGATTTAACGTCTCTCAAGTTCCCAATTCTAGTTTTAACATCATCTAAAATGCTTCTAGCATCACTTGTGTTAAAAGGATTGTTTGAAGACATTTGTTCGATTTTCGAAAGAGATTTTGAGACAACTACAGGAGTTGGAACTGGTTTTGAAACGGGTTTTGAAACTGGTGTTGAAACACTGGGTGTGATGGAAAAATTTGACTTTTCTTTTTGTGAGACAAAAGTAATTCCATTAATTTTGTTCCATTTGTTGTAGTCGATTGGTTTTATTTCTGGATTCTTTTGTTTCATTTTAGATCTACTTTCGTCAGATAGTTCTAATGTTTCAAGAGAATCATGAACAATTATGGGTTCATGCAATGTTTTTCCATTGTTCAAAACATTCTGTTCTTTCCGAGCTTTCTTGAGGAAACAAGGAGGTGTGTTACCAAGAGCCATTTTTGTGTTGTATGAAAATACGGATTTGTTTGATTAATCAACATATTAGTTGATTTAGCTGAATGACCCGTTGTAACAAGCAAATTTTTCAACTTTTTGATTTTCTCATTTTTATCAAGAATTTCATCAAGAAGAGAATCTTCTCATTTTGAAAAATCAGTAATCAACTGTTTCTTCTCTTTTTCAAGATCAGAAAACATTGCTCTTTGTTTAGAAAGTTGGTCATTTAGATCAGAAATTTCCTTGTTTAAAGATTTTATTTTCAAGTTCAAATTCACATCAAGTGTGTTATACTTGATTTGCAATTGTTGTTCTTTTAAAACGGAATTTTGATAACCGCTTCTAATTTCGACTCTTTGTTTTTGTGAAATTCAAAAGCTTTTGGTTCTCCTTGTAACTCTCAAGCTCGTGGTCAATTTAGCATTCGCGGCCTTAACTTCGCGATTGACCGCTTTAACTTTCTCGATTTCAATGCCACGCTTATTGATTAATGTTTCAAAAAGCACGTGTTTCCTCATCAAGACGATTTTGTGCCACATGCCTTCCACTAGGATCCACATCCGGAGTTTCGTGAGTTAGTATTGCTACAACTCGGATTGTCTAGGTATGTATCATAAGTAGGTGCGGATGTCACGAGTATCGCCGTTCGTCATGAGTAAACACATCAAATATGACATTGTTATAGCATGGATCAATGATTGGTACCTCGGATATTGCATTGGCGCCATAGATGGAGGTGCGCCGACTCGGCCTCATACTTAGCTTCCAAGATTTGCCATGAAGATGCAGTTTGCATTGATGTCCTCTCGGTCTTCCAAATCATCCATAATAGCTATAAAGTCATGTTCCCAAGACTCAATTGAAGTCCCGCTGTTCCTTTTGTACCAACATGATAGCTTTAGAAGATACGCAAGATCCTTCTTTTTCGGCTTAGTAGGACAATTCCTTGCCATGTGACCCACTCCTTGACAGCTTGTAACACGTAACCGATTACCCCGATTCACATTTCCATAATTCCCAACGACCGAGTTGCAAAGATTCCCATTCGTTACCCACCGCTTCTATTCCTAACATCCTCGCCCCATCCGATTTCCAACATTCGACCCAACTGACACTCGACACGGAACCACCGACACCCAAGTGAAATCCAAGAGTATATCCTCGCCGATTCCCAATAACTCCAACCATTTGTCCTTGATAACCCATATTCACACCCGGTGTGCAATTTGCCTCATATGCGAGTGTTTGATGAAATTCTTTGGTTGTCGTTAGTTGGTGTGAATAGCGACCTCTCAATGCTTTAGTCAAAAAGCAAATGCAATTGACAAAGCTTGTTCTTGTTCGGGCCAAGATCGTTGATTCCTTGTTCCCGGTATTGTGGATATTGTTGTTGTTGATTGACTTGTTGTTCTTGAGAGTAGAATTGTTGATGAGGATAACAACTTGTGGTTGTGGAATGTATTGCCGCAAGTTGTTGTTAGTGGAAGATGATGAAGCTTGTTGTTGTGAGTTCACCGAGTTGGAGTCTTTGCAATTAGTGCCAAGGATCATGATTATTTGCCAATCTTTCTTTCCTAACTTCATTAACTTCACTTGGTTTTGTTTCGTAAAATCGTTGAGTTGATCAAAGTTCACCGATGTAAGTCCTTTGTTTGGTTGACAATAGTGACATATCGCCCCATTCTTCCGGAAGATTGTTGAGAAATTTGATGTTACTCACGATAGTTCTGGGTGCCAACTTGTTTCGATAAGCTCATTCATCAACGTGAAAACCTTCCATAGTAGGATTCAATGGATTCTCCTGGAGTAGATGTAAACTTCTCCCATACTGCTAGCGACTTGTTCTCTCGTGTCTTGTTGACAAATTCTGCTCCATAACAAAGTCGCCTAACACGCTCCCACATTTCGTAGCGCTTCACAACGTCTCACGCAGGAAAGATGTCTCTCAGAAACCCGTTGGACAATGTGTATTGCCATGTCATCTACTTCACTTGCTTCTCGATCCTCTCAGTGTATTCTCGATTCATTTTGAACACGAAAAGATGGTGGGACGGAGGTGTTGCATCGTGATTTCTAGGTTTTTGGACCGGTCGAGGCTTGAAGGGTCCATTCGTAATGGATTGAATCATGAGTTTTCCATTAGGTTTGGTTTTGATGTAATGAGCATACGACTTGTCCATTGAAGATATCCACCCTTTTCCAAAGATAGAGGACGGTTTTCGCACCGGTTGCATGAATGTCTTGTTGAGTAGCCATTGATGAAGCTAATTGATGATAAAGTTGATGTAGGATCGATTCAACGATAAAGGAGTTGTGTTTGATGAAGATTAAGCTCCGTTGTTGTAGTGAAAATTTGGTCTAAAAACTTAACAACCTCAATAACTTCCGTTCGGAGCGTTTTTAGGACTTGAAGGTTGACCCTAGTTCATTTGGCGTGTCATTCTCCTCGTTCTCACGGTCGTTTTGATGGGTAGAACGCTGAAAATGGAGTTACGGTTCAAACGTTATAGCCGTTTGAAGTTTTGCTTAAGATATTACTCGTAAACTTGTTCTTAGGCGTAGGATTGAGTGCTTATGCGTAGAAATTGGCTTAGGCATAGACTGCTTATGCGTAACTCTCCTTAGGCATAAGATGATGCTTATGCGTAGACCCAGACTTATGCGTAAACTTAAGGTTAAACGTAAGATTATGCGTAAACTTTATACTTAAAAGTAGAGTACCTTACATGTAAGATTTAACTTATGCGTAGAGTGCTTACTCGTAAGCTTGCTGCATAGGCGTAAGATTAGGTTTAAAACCAAAATCCTTCACACTCGTCCAAGCGTGAAAGATATCCACAAGTCGAAGTGTTTTTCAAGCTTATCCAAGCAAGGAAACACCGAGTAACCATTGTTGCACCTAAGATTTGTAACCAAAAGCTTAAAGCGTAAAATTCAAATCTTACACGTAGGAAACTAGGGTTTGACTTTGCTTATGCGTAAGAAGAGGTTTTGACTTTCAATGCTTACGCGTAAAAATGACCGGTTTGCAAAACGCAATTTTCACCCAAAACTCGCTTCCAAATGATTTCTTTTGCACAAACTTCTTCCAAAACACTTAATGATCAATAAAGACTACAACTTTAAGCTTAAAACCATGTAAAATCAAAACTTTATGCAAAATCCCACGCTTTATAGGAAAACGAACTTTTCTTGTAAAGCTTGAACAAAAACTAACACACACACTCCTAAACCATTGTTAGGCGATTGATACCAATTGTAGGACCTCGTTTTTACATTAACCTTACGCGTATACCAACCTTAAACACAATATGAACACACGTGAAACAAACACAATTTATGAGTAAAAGATGAAGAAGAAAAGATTAAGAAGTTGGTGACTTAAGATGTTATGCGTATGAAACAAGAGATAAACATGAAACAAGATGTTGTTATACTTGAAAGAAAAACATACACACACACACTCAAGCACACCCCTCAAATGAGACTTTGAGGGGTATTTATATTACAAGTAACATAATGCCCTAAGGCTTGGCCATGGGCCGTGAGATGGGCTCGGACATGGATTGGGTTACATGAACTTATACAAGGCTAGCTTAACTAAACGATTAACCATTTATCTTAGCCCAATCCATGAGCCCGTTGACTATTCTAGCACGATATCTAACACATGTTACAAAGTTCCTAAACGAATGACCATCACTTCTAATAAAAATGTTACGGCTAACAGATATGACTCTTTGGAAGAAGTGAGTTTTCCTCCGTAAGCATATTCAAGATAATCGGGGAGAGGTTTGAGCACTAGATCATTGGTGGTTCTTCAAGAGAAGATTTTATTCTCATCTCGTCATCGAAAGTTATTTCTTCAAAATTCTCTTCCTCCATTTCTTCCTCCTCCGTGTTATCTCCTTCGAATTCTACTTTCATAAAATCGCAAACTCTTTGTCAAGGTCCGTTTCATTGATTTTTTCGAAAGTAGTCATGAATGGATCGATTCATATAATGCAACCAATTCTTCGTCGGTGACTTCATCGATAACATCGATGTTGAAACAAGTGTCATCACCGGAACGTGATAACGTGTTGCTTTATCGATCGTAAAAGTGATTCGATCTTCTCCAACCCAAGTTTGAGTTCTTTTCCTTTACTTTGATCATTGCATCGGTATTTAGGAAAGGTCTTCCTAAGATGAGTGGGACTTACTATCTTCTTCCATCTCCGTGGTTACAAAGTCCACGGAAAAATGAATTTAACAACTTGAACGAGCATATTCTCGCAATTCCAACAGGATATTGATAAGAATGATTTGCTAATCTAATGCTCATTTTTGTCGGTTTAAGGTCATGATGGATAATTTGGAATACGAATAAGGCATCAAATTGATACTTGCGCCAAGGTCGGCTAAAGAATCGCATTGAATATTATTCCCGAAAGTGCATGGAATAAGAAAGCTCCACGATCTCCGAGCTTTGGCGAATTTTGTTTTGAATGATGGTGAGCATTCTTCGTTAAGGAAGGTGGTTGATATTTGCTCTAGCTTACTTTTGTTGTTAAGAAGTTCTTTCAAGAATTTCCGTAATTGGGCATTCCGGCTAAGACATCAACGAGGGAACATTGAGTCTAACATATTTGATTATTTCAATGAACTTCTTATATCATTCTTCCATTTTTTCGCTCTAAGGCGTTGATGATATGGAATTTTTGGTGTGCACCTTGACAGTGGAACGCTTTTTTTGGTGGTTTGTGTTTGGTCGGTTTCCTCATCCTCACTATCTTGGGTGATAGGAGCATTTTCGTTTGGATTTGGTGTTGGATCATACGAGAGACCACTTCTTGTGAAGACAGCATTGATATGCTCATTTCTTATTTGTGGTGGACGGTACGTTTTATCATTTTATGGTTTTGGGTTGGATTAGGTGTTACTTGGTAACGAACCAGATGGTCGAGAGGAATGTTGGTCAGAAAATCTACCAAATTTGTTTTCAAGATCTTGGATAGATGCTTGATGATTTTATAGTCCCTGCTCAACTTTGGCTTTGAGATTGAAAAATTGATTTTTGATTAAATCATTCGTTGATTTTTGAGCAGTTACGAATTCTCTCATGGTTTTTTCGAATTCGGATTCTTCCATCTTCTTGTCAGAGTTTTGTGGGGGCGGATTTTCAGTTCGAGGTTGAAAATCACGATTGTTTTCCCTTGGTTGGCGGTCTTGCCAATTTCTAGAATTTCTACCGTAATAATTACCACGATATCCTCCTCCACAGTATCCTCTTTGGACATAATTCGCTTCTCCTTCGTTAGATCCACCCATGGGTTTATCGTCGCACTAAGACGATGGGTGATTTCCTCCACACTTGTTGCATCCATCTCGCATTTCCTTATTTCTCCTTTTATATCTTTGTATTGCGAGTCGATTTTCGAGGTTAAGGCTTCCATTTTCTCCATGAGTTTCGAGGTATCGGATTTTTCGACAAAAGCAACGGTTTTTCAAGGGTTTGGTTTTGAATCTTTAGACCAATCGAGTTTGAGAAGTACTGATCTTCGAGTAATTGGTGTGCATCGTTAGGAGTCTTATAGAGAAAATTCCTCCCAAGATCAAGGATACCTTGAGAGATTTCATCTAGTCCATGGTAAAAGATTTGGATAATGGTTCCTTTGGATAGTCCATGTCCATGACAACTATGACCAAATCTTCTCATCCAAGCCAAGCTCGACAAGTGATTCGTTGGGTTTTGTGAAAGCATGAATTTCTCCCATTAATCGATCAAACATGGCGGTGGAAAGAATCGGCTTACAAAGGCTTGCCTCATATCCTCCAAAGTATTGATAATTCCCGGGTCAATTCATTGTACCATACTTTTGCATCTCCGGCGAGTGATGATGGAAAAAGTTTGAGTTTGATGGCATTGACATTGGTGTCGCCATACCGGAACATGCCGCAAATTACGATGAATTCAGCAATGTGCTTATGCGGATCACACATAGACGCCATCGAATTGGCGGTCTTTGATCATAGAAAGATGATGACCCTTTACGGTGAAGTTGTCACCAAGGTTGACAAACAATAGCACTCCTGGGGTTGGTGCTACGGCTCGGTTGGTTCCCACATGGGTTGATCGTCCGCTATGGAAAAGGTAAATTGGTGAAAGGGTTGTAAACGATTTTGGCTTCTACAAGGTTATCAAATGGTAGGTTTGGTACTCTAGGTACACGATTTTCTAAGGGTATAAAAGGTGTTCTTCTTCTTGAATCAAACGCTCGGGGTTAGTAAGAGGTGAGATTGGTTCTATTCCACCGCACGAGTGTTCATACAATGACCCGAGAATCCAAGCAATATCTAAACACACGGACAAACAAAGAAAACACGCTTCGGGCAGAAAGAGAACCGGATCGGTTGGCGAGGGCAACCGATCGGTTAGATCAAATTGGCTATGGATTTTGGCGCAACCGGATCGGTTGTGAAGACGACCGATCAGTTGGAGCTTTCGAAAAAAAAATTTAGAAATGGATCGACTGACGTGGATTCAAAACTTGCTGAAACACAATCAAATCCCTGGAAGTGGCGCCAAAAAATTGATGTGCTATGTGTGTACAAGTTTTAACTTTATAAAAGACGATTTACCAATTTTACCAATAACACATACGAGCAAGTGCACTCGTCCGTTATAGCAAGATTTTGAAGGTAAGTCGGGATCGTTCGCAGGGATTTGAGTGAATCTGATTAACAAGTCTAAATCAACTAGGCAATCCAAAAGCAGATAACAACGAAAATAGATATAATGAAATTCAGATGATTAAAAACGACACTTGCTTAAACTAGTTTCTTATCCTTGATTAGTATGATTGTGTTAACCTCTTAACATGTTGGTTATGATAATTAGTTGTTGTACTAATCTATTGTTCTTACAAGTTAAACCTTCGTTAAGATTTTAGTTCATAAAAACAAGCGTTAAGTTTAACCAATAAATTCAAGATCAATTCAAGTTTCATAAGTTTACTTTCACAAACTCAAACAAAAAAACATCTATTTGCTTTATCAAATTTGCTTAAGAAATGGTCAATACAAAAGGTAACCGATTATAGACAAAAGGTTACAATTTTTTGTAAACAACTAATCTTACAACCTTTTAGATGTTTCCAATCAATCCAACTTGATAATCAAAAAGCGTTCTTATTACAACCACACTTTAGTTTCTTTGTTTAATCAAGAATAATGGGTAAAAACAATTATCCATAGACAAAATGATTATGACTAGTTGAGTAACAATAAGTTCTTTCGACCTCTACGACTACTATCAACTAGTCAAACTTGATTAACAAATGTCACTATGAAACTTTAGCACAATTGGATCTTAGAATCAACTTGAAATTGAATTAAAACATGTTAACACAATCATAAACTAATCACATGATAATCAACATCATTTAAGCAAGTGTATAAAGAAACTAGCCACTCATAGCAAACATAAACATAAACTCAGAACTTTGAACATTAGAAAACATGATTAAGAGTCTTACAATGCTTGGAATAAGATTACAAATGGTGAAGTAATGATTCCCAAAGTATTGGGGTAGACTCTTGGGGTTTGACCTCCAAATGTTGGACTCGAACTCCAAACTTTCCGGACTTCTAAGGACAAATTAGAGAACTAAGAGCTTTGTGTTTGATGAGTAGAGAGTTGTATTGAAGTGTGTGTCTTAAATGCTCACAAGAGGTCTCTATTTATACTAGTTCCAAGGCCTAGGGTATTAATTGCTGAACTTGGCCTCCAAGGAGTTAGGAAGGGACTAGAATACACCAAGAGAAGGACCTAGAATCGTTTGGATACAATGGGGAAGCTTAATGATGAAGAAATAGCATAAACAGGTCTTCCAACCGGATCGGTCGCTTGTCTAGCCGATTCGGTTGGTCTTCTTGCATTAACCCAACCGAATCGGTTGCGGGCGGCGACTGATCGGCTGGTCCGTCTTCATGGGCACTTTTTGACCACTTTCCAATCGATCCGGTTGCGGGTGCGACCGATTCGGCTGGTCTTCCTGAGAGATGGAAAATCGACCTTTTTCTGGATTTTGACTTGTAGAGCTTGGTTCTTCAATCATCTTGGTCTTCTGTGATACTTGAAATGTTGACTTGTGCTTGACATGCTTCACTGAAACGGGAATCTTCCTTTTATTGAACATTCTTTAACTTTTCCTTCCGTTTCCATGCACTTGGTTATAAATACTAGAAAAACGTCTTTGATGCTATTAAGCACTAAAATCATAAAAATATAACCAAATAACATATACAAAAGCACACATAACGCTACTGAAAACATGTACAATCTGAGCGTTATCAATGTGCAAGGAAGGCAAAATGTGAATCCAAGGAATGTTGCCCAGGGAAATGTTGTACCGGTTATGCGGAGCTCGTAACATAGGAAGGTTTGTAGTTCAGGGTCAAGGTAAACCGATTAAGTGTTACAACTGTAGAGGTGAGGGACATATTGCTAGGAACGCACTCAACCCAAGCGCCCACAAAATGCCGAGTACTTCATGGATAAGATGTTTAGCGATGCGGTGCTCAAGACAAGGGAGCAAGGTTAGATGAGGAGGAGTTGTTGTTTCTTCGGTCGATGGAGTGCCAAACATTTAATGTTGACGTGGATGAACAACCAATATATGACTTGGCATGTAACATTCCCAATATCTTCCAGTTCTTGATCGTGATGCCTTCCACTGATGTTGATGATGAACCAACGACATAGACTATTTTCACGGCTAATATTTCTCCCACGCTTCATCACCTCAACAAGTCGGTCCTTCAATGCTTGACCATATCGTAGGTACTAAAGCTATATGATATGGTTGATGAGCAAAAGATTTCAACAAAGTACAACCAATGAAAGTCGTTGAGTCGATATTGTAAATATGGGTAATAGCAATGTTGTCCAATATGAGCAATATGTGAAGCACAATGAAAGTCTTGTTGTACCAAGTGGTGCATCTTCATCATTAATGATGAATATGTGTTTAATGAGTACAATCGAATATGTGCTGATAACTCCATGACCACTAAGCTTAATATATATAAGAATCAAGTTGCCATCTATGAATAGCGTATAAATTTGAGCTGACCACCCGTGAGCAGGAGATGGATTGCCAAATGCGTACATTGATTACTAAAAGTAATTAAAGGGAAGAAACGTTAAAACAAGAGTTAAATTCCTTACAAGAGACACTTAATAAAACTATTAAGCAAAAACAAGAACTTTAAGAAAACGTAAAAACGCTTAAACAAGAATTCAAAGAAAAGGAATCAAAACTCTTAAATGATTTTTCCAACCTTAAAACTTTAAAGAACAAACTTGAAAACAAGCTGTACATTCAAGGCAACACCCTTCAAACTGCTCACATGATCACAAAACACATAGTATTAAGTGATAAACACAGTGTAAGCCTTGTAGAAGACCCAAATCCTATGTATCTTATGAAAGCCAAAAGGGCTCATGAGGTGATTTATGATGGTAGTGAGATTCTTAAGCCCAAAAAAAAGCCAACTTGTGTACAGAACACTGAAGAGGACATAGAGTTAGAAAATAACCCTAGGGAGAAAATGGATAAGAAATTGAAGGAACCTAGTTGTGTGAAGAATAGAATAAATGTCAAATCTCACGATTATTATAAGGATGATGACGTATAGTATGTATAACAGGCCTACTAGGCCCAATACATACTATACACACACTAGGCTCAGGTCCAATGATTACAAACCTTGGGCCTACAATAAGCCCAATGACGAAATTGGCTATGGTCCAGACCTTGAGACGCACGCAAGACACATAAGGAGCTGAACCTTCAACCGTTAGACCTCTTATGTTCGCGTCCGCAATTAACACGGAACCCTTGTCCGCCAGGGTCCGGATCCCAACTAACCACTATATGCGAGAATCTAGGAAGCCCAGCAAGAAACCTTGCCTATAAAAGGGGTCTAATCCCATACAAGGTACAACTTTCTCTCATAATTACACACATACTCCTACTTTCCTCTCAAGAATGTGTACTTACTCATGCCTGAGTCTAATCGGGGTCCGTCCCCACGTGAAGATCGATGGTTTGCTCTTCTTGTGCAGGGATCCTATACAAACTACTTGGATTAGTACAAGATCAGCCCATCAAAGAGTCCGGCAAGCTATATTCAGACCCATTATAACCAGTCGCACAAATTGTACTAACAAGTTGGCGCCATCCTTGGGACCTGGTACACAACTGCGTTCCAGAAATACTCACCATGAGCACCCGATTTGGACCAACTCCTGCTTTCATGTCTACGTTGCGGAGTAAGGTAGAAAGAGAAAATCACACGGTCTTGACGGACCTTGAGGGACCTGCGCCCGACGCAACCCTCCGGAAGTATTATGATAAATATTTCGACCAGATCTTGCCTATTGTGACGGAGAAAGTTCAGAAACGAGAAGAAAGAGCCTAGGCGGCAAAAATCCGGAAGGATTACCGTGAAGCCCAACATCACCATAGAGCGGAAATACCAAGTGGAGATTTACGGAAACATCTCAAGGCGACAAAAGGGCAGAACACGCAAAGTGGTGGTGGTCGAAGACGCACCCGATCTAGGTCACCCAAAGGGAAAGAAGACGGAGAGAAAGCAGTTGTTCAAAGGCTACGCAAAAGTGTGTTCCACCGACTCGAGACAAGGAGGAAAATATCAGATACCCAAAGACCACGAGAAGCAAGTTTGCCACAAGATCGGAAGAAAGGAGAGGGCAACTACAGGAGAATCCCAATCACAACCAAGAGGATCGGATTGGGAAGGCACAAACCGAAAACATTCAATCGCGAAAGCGAACAATCGTCAAGTGATGAGACCACACGAAGCGAATGCCGAGGGTCCAAGTCAAAAGCGTAAAATGACAACAACGATCGTGACCTAGCTAGACCACTCGGTTTGCAAGGGACTAATCCGTTCACTCACGTATCCGCCGCTCAAATGCCTATGAAAACGCTGGATGCCAACCAATGTGAAAACATATGATGGGAGCGAGACCGTGGATCATCTAAAATCTTCCAGCAGCGGCAAAGGTGGAGCGATGGGCCATGCCAACGTGGTGTCACATGTTCAACTCTACAATAATTGGATCCGCTAGGTCCGGTTTAATGACCTTCCACCGAGTCGATAGATAGCTATGATAAACTAAAGGAAGCCTTCTTGACTAACTTCCTACAACAAAAGAAATGTATCAAAGATCCTGTGGAACTTCATCATATCAAGCAAAGGGATGGAGAGCTGACGGAAGACTTTGTAAGGAGGTTCAAAGAAGAAACAAGAGGCATAAAGGGAGCCCCAAAAATTATGAAAGTCTCAGGATTCATACATGTGATCACTAATCCGGAGCTAATTAGGCGGTTGCACGACAGAATCCCGAAGTCATTGTACGAAGTAATGAACATAATTACTTCCTTCCTAAGAGGGGAAGTAGCCGCGGGAAGCCGTGAAAGAAGGAAATATTGGGTACAAAGACGAACGGAGAGCACAACAGCCAAGCATAGACAACGCTTCGGAAAAGAATTGAAAAACAAGTCAAAGGTTAGAAAAGGGTCGCGAGGTTTTTGCAACCTGAGAAATCCGTTCGATGAAATGCTGGCACCAAGAAAGGCTAGGTCTCCAAGCCACCCCTCGACTACTGTGATCGAAGAAAAACCTAGCGAGAAGTTCTGTGAATTTCATGGAAAGGCGAGACATACCACGGAAGAATGTCTACATTTAAAAAAGCAAAAAGAATACAGGAAGAAGGGACCAATGACAAGGGCCGGAGAGCAACAGGAAGAAGCGTGCTAAATAAAAAAAATACATATACGGTCCGAATGGGCATCCTTACTAAAACGAGTGGAAAACCGACCCTGAAAAAAGAGTAGACCACTGAGCAAATCAAAGAAGCAAATAGAGGGATCAAAGAAACACCTCGCCATTGTTAAACAAACCAAACCATGGGTGACCGCACGAAGAAAAGTCATATGAAGGATGAAGAACATAGAAACATACCGTGGAGAAAAGAAAACCCCATCGGAAATTATACCAAAGGAATAAGACGCGTAAACATCCATAATTCCATACTGCGTACGGAAAGTATAATAACCCCATAGAAATATGCAGAGTCACGACAAAGATGGGAAACTTAACAAATAAAGAAGCATTAGTAACAAGGGAAGCAACGTGTTCAGCATTAAACTCAGTATCCCTAGGAGTGGCATCCTTAGGACAATGTCCCCAATAAAGAAAGGATGAATAGAGGGACAAGCAAATGAGTCACCCATAAAAAGTAATCGTTCCAACTCTTAAGACAATCAAGGGGTTTGGTATAGCAAACGCCAAAGCTATCAACACGTTTACTAAAGAGAGCCAGCCATGTTTCTGAGACAAAACATAGAAACACCTAAATAAACCAACTAAGGGTTCAATACCAAGCGCAAAACAAATAATCTCAAATTGAGAAACTTTAGCAAAGACCAATGATAGAAAGTCGCGATATATGAATATGGTAGTAGTCAAGAATTGAAACAAGAAAAGAAGACAAAGGGAGGCAAAAATTAGCAAACTCGAAAAACGGGTATAAACACCGATTTTCCCATTCGGCGCTTCACGAATACTTTGGTTAAGACCAGGCAATTCCGGATGAACAAAGCGCGAATTGAATAATCAACACAAAAACGGTCAAGGGCCTTTTGTGATAGTTTAGATTTGATAGAGGAAAAGTACCCATAACAAAAAAAAAAAAAAAATGGAACCAAGAACCTAACTCGACCGAGGAACTTGGAAGCGATACGGCCAAAGGTAAAATTAGATTGAAGAACAGTGTTTGCAATAGAAGAATAGTAAAAAGAAAAATGGGCTAAAGCCAAAATCGAGGGTATGTATACAAACGAACGATGATTAACCAAGAAAACCTAAGGAGGACATGCGTCCAAAACAATCTAATCCAATGATCAAAATAAAAACATGCGGATAAGGATGGTAGAAGACCAAGGGCCCACTGAGTCAAATCAACCGTAACATAAAAAGTCGTAAAGCGTCCACGTTGTAAAAAACATTTTCCAAGAAAAGGGCGCCAAGAAAATGCTTCAAGAGTGCGGAAGAGGAAACGATCCATGAAGAAGTAGTCTAATTAAATCCACCGTGATGCGACAATATCCACACGCAAAGGCACATACTAGACCTGGGGACCTGGATGGTATAGCGAGTTCCTAAGGGTAAAAAGCATTCGTAAAAGGAAAAAATGCACGGAATGGTGAAATGCTTAGTCAACTCAATTCTAGTGACATCCACCGCATGCGACAATATCCGCACACAGTGAACATACTAGACTGGGGGGGACTTGATGACGTATAGTATGTATAATAGGCCTACTAGGCCCAATACATACTATACACACACTAGGCTCAGGCCCAATGATTACAAACCACAGGGCCTACAGAAGCCCAATGACAAAATTGGCTATGGTCCGGACCTTGAGACGACGCAAGACACATAACGAGTTGAACCTTCAACCGTTAGACCTCTTATGTTCGCGTCACAATTAACATGAAACCCTTGTCCGCCAAGTGCAGCTCGACAACTAACCACTATATGCGAGAATCTAAGAAGCCCGGTAACAAACCTTGCCTATAAAGGGCTCTAATCCCATACAAGGTACAACTTTCTCTCATAATTACACACACATACTCCTACTTTCCTCTCAAGAATGTGTACTTACTCTCGCACGGAGTCTAATCGTGGGGTTCGTCCCATGGTAAGACTAACGGTTTGCCACTTCTTGTGCGGGGATCTCATTCAAACTACTTGGATTAGTACAAGATCAGCCCATCAAAGGTTTGTTGGCCCATCAAGCAAGCTATATTCGGACCCATTATAACCAATCGCACAAATTGTACTAACAAAGGAAAACTTCTTAGCCACGCTTAAACCTCAAACTCAATTAACCCCACGAACAAGTGTTTTGAAAGTTAGATATGGATAAAGAGAAAGACCAAGAACTTGTTGTAAATAATCATCCTCTTAGGAAGTTTCCTACACCCACATGTATCCTCCTAATACATCGATGCATTTAGTGCCTAAAACTCTTCCTACTCAAAGAAAAACCTTAATTAGCATATATGTGATCTACCAACTATTTGGCGATTTAATTAAAACTTGTAAGAAGAGAATACACCAACGGGTATTCGAAAGGAAAGGGGTTTGAGCAAACTAAAGAGTGTTATCTTACGAGGTTATTCCATTCTTTAAATAATTGAAAGAACAATTCGAGGGTATTCAAACGGCCTTAGATAATTGAAGTTAAAGAAATGAAAAGATGTTTAATGAAATAGAAAATGATGCAAGAATTAATGCATATGAGCTTAAAACTAATGAGATTGATAGAAAGAATATTCACATCCTTAATGAGAATTTGATTTCCAGATGCATTACCCAGGATGTGTTTTATATTGTCACTAATTATGCCATTACTGCTTCTCATTTTCATGATTTATCAATTGCATTTAAAGTTTCCCAAGATCGTGTCAATGAGCTTGAAACCGAAAATTCAAAATTGCATGAAAAAATCCAAAAGGATGATCATGATAACATGGTCAGGCATTTTTCTAAATTAGAAGTTGAATATCTTGATTTACAATTAAAATATCAACATCTTGAAAAAAGAATCAAAAACTCAAATGCCAAGACATCTTCGGATACTCCTGAGTTTGATGCATATTTTGAAATAAGCTCACGTGATGAATGGATTCAAGCTCACTGCAACACGATCCGAAAGATGAAAGCTCAAATTTCCCAATTGAAGGAAAAATCGAAGTGAAGTGGTTGGCACTCAGATACCTCTGCCTTTAGATTCTCAAAATTT
Organism: Chrysanthemum lavandulifolium; assembly: GCA_022545495.1. Lineage (NCBI taxonomy): Eukaryota > Viridiplantae > Streptophyta > Magnoliopsida > Asterales > Asteraceae > Chrysanthemum > Chrysanthemum lavandulifolium. The sequence goes on along the minus strand of CM040241.1, from coordinate 138,128,900 downwards.
CCAACTTCAAAACATTATCAATAAATTGCAGAAAGAAAATGAATGTTTTCAAGCTGAAAATTCAAAGGCTAAATTGCAAAACAAAGAGTTATATGATTCAGTCAAGGTCAATCATGATAAACACATTGAAATGGTAACTTCTTTGCTTAACGAAATTGAGAATCTGAAGTGTCTGGTGAAAGGGAAATTGATGATTCCCACTTGCAAATATGTTGTTCCAAATGTTTCTGCTTGTAATAATTATGCTATTGATGTGTTGTATATTCCCCCACCTCTTAGGAATAATGAACTTGCATATCAAGCATATCTCTCGTACCTTAAGGATAGTTTAGAGGGTCTCCGTGAGCTTGTGAAGATGATAGAATAGAGAAACCACTTGATAGTGCAGCTACCTATGCTTGCATGTATGCCAAACGATCTCAGGAACTCTTAGAATATGTTATTGCTACATGTCCTAAATGCGGTACTAGGTGAGATAGAATAATTGCACCCACTTCTATGCCCAAAGTCAAGCATGTTACCTTTGATGTACCTCCTAAAGTCTCGAGCCCAAACTTCTAGGCCGAAATGCAAAAGTAGTGAAACAAACTAATATTCTCGCTGCTCCTTCTACAGTGAGTAAGTCGTGACACTAAGGCTAGCGGTCAAAGCCTTCGTGCAATACAAAGCAAGATAGGACCTCACGAGCTAAAAGTGATCGATAGAGAGAGTGAAGACCACCCTAGGAAGAATAGGTTTAAATTGAATAATATGAATCGTGTTGATTCTAGTATTAGCTATAAGCGTACTATAATTAATTTGAATTATGCTACTGCTTGAAAAACATGTAATGAATGTTTAATTTCTGGTAACCTTGATGAAAGTGTTGTGTCTTATTTGAGGCATTCTGCTAAATCCCCAGTAGATAAAGCAAAACAGGTTAAGCAATCTTGGAAACCTACAGGGAAAAGGTTTATTAGTATGGTTTTCAATGGAAGCCTACAGGCCGTAAATTCAAAATCAATGAACTTTGTCCTTCAATGTCTAGATCAGTGCCTGATAAGAAATGGAAGCCCACTGGTAGAATCATACCTTTAGAAACTCAGCACACAGTAACTAGGTCCACTGCCTCTACTAGTGCAGCTCCCACTAATAATATCATTGTAGGATCATTATTTATGTTGTTTGATGATTCGGGTGGTCTAGGATGATAGAAGAACATGTTAGCCATTTTAGAGAGAGAAAGAGTAGATAGGTTAGATTTTAGAGAGAAAAACACCTAGTGTGTGTTTTATTAAAATGAAAAGCACCAACCTTTCCCTTAGTGGGAAGGGGTATTTATACTACATAATACACGCCACCTACGGGCTGTGGATCAGACATATAGTGGGTAAAGACCCGTCCGTCCTCCACGGTGTTGCTAAACTAACTAACTATCTAATAAATAATGTAATGTCTACGAGCTAATATATGCTAGACTATAATTGGGGTGACCAACTCTTCAACATGGATTTTCTAAATCCCAACAATCTCCCCAAGGGAAGTCACCCCATGAATTACATTTTATACCCTAGCATTCTATTGTAAACTTCATGCTTGAGCTCGTGACTTCAATTCTTCAATTTCGCAATCTTTGTGCTTTAGTAGAGATTCTTCAAAGTCCGCATACTTTGTACTTTCGGTGGAGGTCTTTAAGCGATCTACGACTTGGTGATTCTTTGAGCTTTCTTGAGATCATCGCCCACAAGAAATCTCGACTCATCCTTTGTTGTATCGCCTTTATGTGATGTTTTGACTTTTGGACCGACATGCTCACACTTTCGGATCATGACATCTTTTCATCGAGTAGCGGAAGCATTGTTGTATGTATTTGATTGTCATGATTTTCTTCAATTATAGTTGTGTCTTTGTGAGCATGCGGTTATGAATTGACTTCTCAATATCGATCACCGCAACCGTCAAATGTTCCCGCATACACAGCTAGCAATAAAACACACGAAAGTGTCTTTGTTCACTTCGTTGAATACGGTTGCATGAACCATGGTTCCCGCTTGATCAAGATAAATACTACCGTGATCGTAGAATTCACGAGAATCTCCTTGCGGGGTTTCGCGACTTGATCTAGCCGCTCTCAAACTGGAGCGTCCCAAAGTAGACAACACGGAGTGAGTGTACCAGCGAATTAAGATTCACTGATTGATATAAAATTTATTGATAAACAATCGCGTATTGCTTAAGAGAAAGATTTTTGCAATACGATGAAGGTTTTATGAGAAAGATCAATTTTCAATCATAAATACCCTTTTATTTTGGAAAATTAATACACATTCGATGCGCTAGAGAAAAAAATTATTGAGCACATCAAATGGTTTTTCAAAGGTATCCGTCAAACCATTTCCTGGACCAAGGTTGATTCAAGAGTGAATCGCCACATTGTTTCTATCCAGTTGTCACAAGTTTGATATTTTGAAAAGATCTCACATGTCACCCACCAAGAGCTTGTTTGATGTTGGCTCTAGAAGGATTTCCATCTTCATTGTGAATATTTAACATATCACTAGAATGTTCTGGCAATATCACAAGGATAATGCATAGGAATTTCAATATATATTCTTACTTTCTACATTGTGTGAAACAGCAAGTCATCATTGGCTCTAGACTCGATAGTGCATTTTGGTTTCCTATTCGGAGACTAGGGAGAGGATCTCCTTCTTCAATATCAACCATCTCTAAGAGAAAGTCGATAGATTATGCAGGTTCCCCGTGAGAATGAAGCAAGTCCTTTTAAGAGAACTTGAGTGGCTTGGGAAGTTTAGTGCAGTGTGTCACTGGGTCCATAATGTCTTGTCTTTAATACCGGCGTTACCTTAGTAACCACCAGTAGCATATGTATTGAACCGATTTACCTAAGGTTGAATTATTGGAGGCTATTTCTTTTCACCCTTTTCTCATTTCATTTCTTTTAATTCTTTAACCCTTCAATGCTTACCGAGATTTCATTACTAGAACCTTGTTAGGTTTACGCAATTCTAGCTCTATCTCGCCTTAGCTCTATCTCACCGCACTCTTCCCTTATTCTCACTTTTCTCCTTTTTCATCATACCTAAGGACTTCTAGACTATCTAGTGGATTGTCCTCGGTAGATCCCTCCGGCTCTGGCGGGATCGTGGGAAATAATACCTAACCTTACCATCCTTATAACTTCAATGCATAAAGTAAAGTGGTCGGTCTTTTTGGTACAGTTTTTTTCCGCCTCGAAAACAAATGAAAACCATTTGAAAATCAATCAAGGAACTTGTGATATAAAATCAAAGCATTTTGTACCTTAATTTTTTTTGATCTTTTAGAAATGCTCCCCCTCAACATGTGCATTGTGTATTAGAAATCGTTTGGCACATGGAGGAAGGATCCATTAAGTCTTGTTTCACGGTTTAGTATTGTTTTTGTTTTCTAAAATGATCACCATATCTCCCGATCAAATCTAGTATTTAGATACTTTAAATAAACCTTTTGGGGAAGGATGTGATTTTCTTTTACTTGCTCCCCTCATATGTGCATTGAGATTCAAAGAGTTTGCACATATTAGAGAGAACATGCACTTTGAGTCAAATCTTTGGTTTTAGATAGATGCTTCCCCTTAACATGTGCATGGAAAATTTGAAATCGTTTAGCACATGTAGGAAGGAGTGCCTTTTACTTTATTTCTAAAACACTCACCAATTTATCAGTTATTTCCGATTTAAATCACAAACTCTCACCCGATCACAATTTTCAAACCCTTTGAGATTTGGGATCCCAATTGATTTAAATTATTTTAGAAAACTTTTTGAGGAGAGATGTGACTTTGTTTTAAGAACTCATGACTGAAAGGATAAGATTTTAAAACATTAATCTCCATTGATCTAACATGCCCATGTACCATATGTAAAATGTTCAAATTCTGTACCATTTGAATGAAAACTCAAGGTTAGCATGCTCTTAGTCCAATTGTGGACAAAATGTTCTTTTTGATTCAAAATATAGAACATGCTCCTTTTGATGCTAATTGTTTGAAAAATATTCTTTTGAAATGTTTGAAATCATTCTCCCTCAATCAATGACTAAAGTTGTTGATTGAGTGTGAGGTTAAGTCCAGATGATTTTCAAAAATTAAGTCCGAGTTATTTTCAAAACAATTTTGTTTTCTTATCAAGACAAATATTTTCAAAAAATCTTTAGAATGAAAAACATTTGTGAAGAAACATTCGTCTATTTAGCGACAAATGTTCCTTATGAACTTTTGTTTTAGGATCGAGCACGATATTTTAAAATCGATTTAGCATAGCATCGTCCTTTCTTTAAAAGCGGGTTACTGATCAAATAAAGCCCGTGTTATCGCAAGCCATAGTTTGAGACATGTTTTGAAAATATTTACACCTTCTGCTCGAACTTCATCTAAAGTCCTGTGCCATTATTGAATGACATTTCTAAGACCGTAGATGTTATCGATACCATAATACATGTCTTGAAAAAACAATATTTTTGGTATTTTTCAAGTTTTCTGATTTTTATGGATTTTTGTTGGTTTTATAATTTTTTACATTCTTTTTGCTGGTTTTATATTTTTGTATTTTGGTTTTTTTTTTAAGATATATACAAAGAAGATGATATAGTTTAAGAAGATGATGATACGAGTACCGAGATAAGGATATCGTTCAACACGTTGTAGAAGATAGAAATCATCATCTCTTAAACTTTCACCACCAAAGCTTTCGAGGCTCTTGAATCGTCGTCAGAACTTGAACCTTCTGAAAGTGAGACTTTGGTAGCTTCCCCCCAAACCGAAAATCTTCTTGTTGAGCAATTTCGAAGCTTTCTTTCAAGCTTGCCTTCGCCAGGTGCACAACAAAGCACACCATATCATTTATCTTGCTGCTCCTTATAAGAAAGATCATCGTGATTCTCTGTTCGGGGTATCATCAAATAGAATAGCAACGTATCATCTCATGCTTGAATAAATCTTCTCAAATTACTTTCCACTGAAGTCTGAAGTGATGCATACCAGAAGTGTCAAGAGACCACTTCCCCCAAGTAGTTGAAGTGATGCAGTCAGTCTCATTGAATAAAGCCCAAGAACCCGAAGTACACGTGTTCCCCATGAAAAATAGCCGATAACGTCAAAGTAGCAGATTGAATCACTGATCATCTCTGCGGATATCAACTCAGGAATAAATGATTAAATCCAATCACGTGAATCTGCTGAACATCCCCAATGTGCATTTTCTCTCCCTAATGATAGTTTATGAAGCTCAAGAACCCAAGTACCCAAATGCCCAAAGAAATAATAACCGATAACATTGAAGTAGCAGGTTGAATCACCGATTATCTGCGGATGTCAACTCGGAATAAGTGATTTAGCTTGATCATGTGAAATAGTTATGCGTCCCCATGTACACATTTCTCTCCCTCGATGATTCCAATATCATCGAAATCATCACACACTTGTGTACCTCATTTATCATCGTAAACTCTCTTACATCTCTTCCCCATGTAGTTGGAATAATGACACTAAAGCCATGATGAGTTAAAATTGAGTTTCTCTGCGGTTATGACATTTTTCTTCCCGGAATAACTTCAATCAAGTAGAAGTATTAAGTTCATCAAGTTTACTAGTCGCTTACGCGGTTAGATGTATTTCTCCTTCCCCTTGTACTCGGTTTTGATACTTGTAATCAAGAACACATTATAAACCCATATACTTAAAATCTTTTGAGAAGAACACTTGAAATCTTGAAAGAATCAACTTGTTGAGGAAAAATGTGAGCAAATCTAATTAGGGATTAAATATGACGGTTCACTCTTCCCCAATTAGTGCTCTCCCTAAACTGACAATCCTTTTGATGAATGCCTGGAATATGAAGAAATCTTTTGATAGTTAAATGCAACTCGTCTTTAGTCTTCTAACAAGCAGCAGAAAATGTAGAAACATCAGACTCGACCTTCTTCAAGATTGTCTGTTTGGGGAATAGAAAGTCGAAATCTTCATCTCATCAAATGCATTCAATTAACACATATTGCAAATCCTTAACTAAAATCCTCACATCAAACAAGAATGAAAGATGTTCATCAAGGAAATCACCCCAATCGAACACATGAAATGGTAACACCAAACTAACAAGTTGGAACATTGATAATCTTGAATTTGTTGCCGAGATAGGTGAAGGTGGATAAGATAAAGTACAGAGAATAATAAATGAAGAGATACTGAAATTAACCAATCTTCGACACAAATCGTTTCATAAGTCATTAAACCCAATCAAAGGTGAACTTGTTGTGAGTCCTTGGTGTACACATTCTCTCCCTTGATGATTACGATTGGTCGGAATCATCATGATGATGTGATACGTGAAACATTAATTGGAAGCACTTTATCATTAATCATATCAACCCGTGAGAAGATGTCAACCAACGGCTCTTAGAAGAAACTCCATGTGAAGATGACCCGATAGGAAGAAGTTCGGTTCTTACATGAGTTTGGAGCCGTCGACCATTTATTCTCGAGATGTCAATCAACATGCAGTATTTTCACATTTCTCCCCCTCAAGAATTGCATACGAAGTTGCCATTCTTGATTGAACAAGTGAAATCATCACGATGTAGTTTATTCACACTTCTCCCTTGTAAAAATTTCATATGATGTCGCCATTGCCAAGTTTGATTAAGCAAGTGAAATAAGAATACAATCAATGGTAAATAGATCCACTTGAGCAAGTGAAATCGATAACGCTACACGCGTCGTTCGGGGTCAAAGGAACTTCCTTTTCGTCGAGCAAGTTTTTCAACACCTAGGCGATGAACCTAATCGTTGTAGTGTAGTATTAGGGTAAGCCACGGAATTGATATCGTTCTCTAGGGAATAGGAATGCTAGTGAGAAGTTACTACGCTAAGGTTGGGGTTGAGGAAGATTATTTTTATCTTTTTATGTTTTAGGAAATGGAAAGGTACGAATCTCGGGGTATTGGATTTGGGGTTGGTATTTCTACCGATTACTCTACTCGTCTAATTATCTAATCTAAGGTGTATGTAGTCTATGTCTAATTATTGTGTGCTCGTATGATGATTTAAAGATGTGTTTACTTAGGTTTTATTACTCCTTAATTATCTCCTATTGATGGTTGAATTGTCACGTCCTTATTCTTAATCGCGTTGTGTGTCTAAGGTCGTAGGGTATCGTTTATCCCTAACTCTTTGAAACTACCAAAGGTTATTTCCTACAAAATCTCTAGGATTTATAAACTTAACACTAAGGTACTCTTCGGATGGTTTAGCCTACAATGACTCTAGGTACTATAAGCTAAGGTTCACAAAGATTAATCAAGCATTAACTACACAACGGATGATCTATCGCAATACTAGATCATTAACAATTAAGATAAGAGACAACCAATCAATATTCAATAATTAAGTTTCATATTTCCTAAGCAAACACACAAGTAAATTAGCCGGACATGGGAAACATGCAAGCATACACACAATTAATTGAAGACATAATTAAATTAATGAAGTAAAACACTTATCTTGATGTAAGATAGGGTATGGAACCCTAAAATCTTGTACAAGACAACCTTGGTTCGGTTTAGGTTTTACTCCAAAAGACTACACACTAAAAACTAAAAATTCGGATTCTATATATAAGATTACACATGCGACGGCGTCACCCTTTGATTTGTGGCGCCGTCGGTCGCCGTTATTAGGGTTTCGTCTTGGCCACGTTAGTCTTGCGACGGCGTCACCTTATGCTTGTGGCCGTCCCTTCGATCTCGGCGTCGTCCGGATCAAATCTAGGCCGTGCGAGTTTGCGACCCTACTCTTTTAAAACACGAAGCCGTCACTTGTAAATGAGCAATTTGGCTACTGAGCCGTCACAAAAGTTGTCCGACGGCGTCACTAGTTGTGCTGACGCCGTCACTTGCCGGCCTCGTCTCCTTGATTCAAGCGACTGAGTGTCTCGATTCTTGACTTTGGCCATTTTCTTCATATATTCGCGCCTTTTCGTCCGAATAAGTGTCATTCCATATTTTGCCTTCAAGATACCTAAAAGTGAAAAGGAGCGATATTAAGTAATAACGGATACAAAAGTGATCAAATAAGGGCTTAAACGACCCTCAAAAGGTACATTTAAAACCTTATCAAATATCCCTACACTTGGTATTTGCTTGTCCTCAAGCAAATGTGCTTTTAGCCAATCAATTTATAAGTTAGAGGTCATGAAGCATTAGTTTAGAACGATTCACAACACATATAAGCCCATAAAAGTCATAACAAGCACGGAAATTACATACTAGCACCTCACATGGGGTGTTTGGATACTCGCATCTCTCGGTGTATATGAAATATAACAAGTTGGAAATGGAAGATAAACACTCATTAACCGGTCCTAGTACATAGATTACCATAGGCTTGAGACTAGATCAAACCTCCATCGCTTTGGCGTAAGCACCTAGGAAAGACTATCCAAGAGGTCTTTTAAAGGGTTGTAATGTTAGGCTTACGGTAGGAAACAAAGGGTTTGGTGGGATAGGCTATTTAGTGGTGGCAAGTCAAAAATCTTTATGTTACAAGCATGCGAAGAATGGCGTTGCTAAGCCAAGACTCGACACTCTAGACTCTAGATAACTGAAATAAACAAACATAAATTTAAAGATAGATGTAGGATGGTAGCCCATATGTTTTTCATTTTTTTTTCAATACTCTATTTTATTCTATTTTTCTTTTTCTATTTTTTTTTTTTTTTTTTTATACACTTTTACTCTACCATCCTCTACGATAACATCAAAATGATAGGATTTATAGGCACATCCCTACACTTGAGTTTTTATTACTCTAACACTAATATGACCCGAATTGAAAAGATCAAAACACTTGGAGTACATTATTATGCAAATAAAGGAATTTGAATTTAACGTTCCTTCCGTCATCTCATAAACTTTAACTTTTCCCATGAGTCCCAATCGTCCCAAAGCGTGTACAAAGGATATGACTCGACTTAGCAACTTATGCAAGCAACTAGATAATTGAACTAAGGGTTTAGTGTGATAACAATAATGCACTAAAGTGAGTGCATACAAGGTAGGCTAAGGCGATTTGGGTGTACATTTGGGGTGGGGTGTAAACAATGCTCTTCATTGATATTCGAAAACCGAACATCACGAGAACCGCGAAAAGGATAGGCTCGAGGGTTAACTAGGGGTATCGTGTACTAAAGATGAGTACAACGCAAAGGTGTGGGGAATTACTCAACCGATGTGGAAGAAGTAATTATATTACGGTATCAAACAAGGGTTATCCTAATGCCTCTTATCATTTAGTTATTCCTAACTACACAAGTGTAGTCTTACTAGCGATCTCGGGATGCATCACAAAACAAGTTCTAGAATCTATTATACTACGGTTCACACTCTAAGCATTAAAGATGAATGCTTTAATTCCTACTAATCTAAGGGTGATCCTCACATTTTGGGTGGAATTTAAGTGGTAAAGGGTTTTGTGCTAGTCATATAACTTCCTATCCATGAGGCGCTTTATTAAGACTAATGGCCCACTCCTATATGTCATGAAAAATTTTAAATTTGGTGCCAAAATTACCCTAACCGACATTTTCTCATGGTTTATTACACAAATGCAATTGGACAAAGCAAATAGTCAAGGATAAGCATAGTTTCAAAGTTCCGTTTATTTTCCCTCCTACACTTAAACCGAACATTGTCCCCAATGTTCCCGAAAGTATCAAAGTTATGATAATGGAAGGTAATAAAAAATGAAAAAACTAATACTCCCGATTAGCTCGGTAGGATCCGTGTAAAGTGGTGGTTACATCTTTCTTCAAGAAGAACGTTTGCGTGAAAAGCTCCTTCTCATCTTATGTATCTTCTTCTTGGTAAATTAAACACGCACACTTGAAGAAAACAAACGAAACCTTCGCGTAAAATCGGCGGTAATAATATATATAGGACTCTACTAAACTAGGATATAATGCTTGTGGAATGGATGTTTACAATTTCTAGAAAATTAAGACACAGAAAATTCCAAAATTTATAAGTAGCTCGAAAAAGCGAGAAAAAGTAATCGATTGTTTTGCTCCTTCACGGCGCCATCGAGTTGCGATCTGACGCCGTCGGTTATCGACAAAAAGCGGTCTGCGATTTTACGGAAAATTTACATCTTTAGAATCGGAAAAATTTCACCGCAAAACATCCATTATGACTCGATACAAGCATTTGACTCGAACAAACACACATGTATATCTTTTAATTAATTGTAATTCTCATGTTTACGTTTCTTTTGAAAACGTGTGTAATCCTCCTACACTTATCCCTTATGTAAAATACCTTTATATGTAATTAAGGCGAGGTTAAAGACAAAATAAAGCATTTTACAAATTTAAACATGAGAATAAACAATCAATAAAAGATACACGACACAAACAAGCAAACAATTAAGCATGGGTTGCCTCCCGAAGCGCTTTTCTTTATTTATGAGTCTTGTAGCTAGACTCGAAGTCGTGCCCTACGTTGTCCTAATCTTAGAGGCCCATTCGATCTCCTTAACCCTTCTCTCATCACGAATATATTCGGGGCCTAATTCAAGACAAGCGATGTAGTAAACCTTGTTCTTCAGTCTACTTCAAATGCGGAATGTTGTCCACATCTAAATTATCAATACCCTCAAACTTCTTATTTTGTGGGGCATTATATATTTAACACTCTCGGCTCCATTTGAGAACTCGACTATTCCTTCCTCTCGATCATAAACCATCTTAGACTCCTCTATAAATGGTCTCCCAAGTATTACATCCCTAAAACCCATCAATGATGCCCTTAACATTCTCCAAAATCATGAGATCACACCTATATGTGAAGTTACCTACGAAGACATGTAATCCTTTAACCCTCCCAACATAGTTACTTGCTTTCCTAGGGTGAAAGGGGTCCCTCATAGGTTCTAGCTTTTTGCTCATGATCCAATTGTAATAGAGCCTAGACATTATATTCATGGGTGCCTTATAGTCAATGTAGGTGTGATCCCTATATAAGTATCCAATCATACACGGTATCTTGATGTTTTTAGGGTTACCCCTTCTTATGCGAGGTTCGAAAGGTGGTCTCGGGAAGTTAACTACGTTATAGTGATAGGCGGTTTCCTTCCCTTTAGGGTATGAGTCGAAATACCCCCTAAGTTCTTCCTCCTCCTTACTATCATCCATAATTTCTAACACCTTATAATCTCCATCTTCTAGGTCATCATCCGAATCACTTGAGGTCGAATCACTATCTAAAGTGTTAGTAGATTCCTTAAGGGCTTCCTCAAGCGTATTTTCAATTATCCTATTTAGTTTCCTAAGCTCTCCAATTTCACTAACAATATGAGCTCGAAGTTGGTTGGCAAAGGCTGGGTCAAGCGGTGGGTACTTGTTTGGTGGTGAAGTGTTGTTTGGCAAATTATCACCTTCAATGATGAAAAGTGATAGGATTACGAACAAAGGTCATGAAGAAGGGGGATAGACTACAAGGACGCTAAAAATTGGAAAAAAAGTTTACTTGATAGGAATCAAGCAAGGAAACCTAAGCGAGGTGGACTCTAACTAGCTATTCTATTCCCGGCAAGCGCCAAAAACTTGATAACGCTACACTGCGTCGTTCGGGGTCAAAGGAACTTCCTTTTGTCG